>CAUYON010040226.1:0-17937 GCA_963573935.1 Arctocebus calabarensis | reverse complement strand
TGACATAATTGATAAGTAGGGTGGTGTTTTATTCAGCTTGTTTTGTGAGAGTCCATTGCTTAGTTTTATCTTTTGCATCAGCGTGGAAGTTAGGCTCTGTCCTTTAATTTCTGAGATCTTATTTTGTTGTTGATCCATTGTGATGTTCAGTGTGTAGAACAGGTTGGAGTATTTCCTGTAGAACTGGTCTTGTTGTGGCAAATTTCCTCAATGATTGTATATCAGTAAATGATTTGATTTCTCTATCAATTTTAAAACTCAGCTTTGCAGGATATAGAATTCTGGGCTGGAGACTGTTCTGTTTAAGTAGGTTAAAGGTCGATGACCTTTGTCTTCTTGCTTGGAAAATTTCATTTGAGAAGTCTGCAGTCACCCTGATAGATTTGCCCCTGTAGGTCAACTGGCGCTTACTCCTGGCAGCTTGAAGAATCTTTTCTTTTGTCTTGACTTTGGACAGGTTCATCACTATGTGTCTTGGGGATGCTCGGGTAGAGTTGAGGTGACCTGGGGTCTGATATCCCTCTGAAAGGAGAGTGTCAGAATCTTTGGTGATATTCGGGAAATTTTCATTTATAATATTCTCTAGTATGGCTTCCATTCCCCTGGGGCTTTCTTCTTTCCCTTCTGGGATACCTATAACTCATATGTTTGAACGCATCATAGAGTCCCATAATTCCGCCAGTGAACGTTTTGCTTTCTCTCTCTTCTTTTCTGCCTCTTTAAGCATCTGAGTTATCTCAAGAGCTTTGTCCTCTACCTCTGAGATTCTTTCTTCTGCATGGTCTCATCTGTTGTTGATACTTTCTACTGAATCTTTAAGTTCCCTAGTTGATTGCTTCAGTTACCTCATCTTTGCCATATTCTTTTTATATTCTTATCTTAATTGATTCTGTTTTTGGATTTCTTTTTCCACTTTATCAGCATTTTGCTTCATTTCTTCTTCCATTCCTTGATTGTTTTCATCATCTGTACTCTAAATTCCCTTTCTAACATTTCTATCATTTCCTTATAGTGGAATCCTCTACAGTATTTACCTCACAGCCCCTAGGGGGGGTTGCTCTGGACTGGTTTTTCATGATGCCAGGAGTTTTCTTCTGGTTTTTCCTCATGATTTCTTTTATCTGTTTCCTTGTCCTAATTTTCCTTTCACTTCCTCCTGCTCTTTAAATTGCTGTGCTTCTGGACTAAGGTTTTGATGAGTCCTTTTGGTACAGGACCAGAGGATGAGAAGATTGAAGAGCAAGAAGGGAAAAAAAGAAAGAAAGGGAGAGAAAAAAAAAGAAAGAAAGAAAGAAAAGAAAAGAAAAAGGAGGAAGGCGAAGGGGTGGCTAGAAGCAACTATTGACCAAAAGTAGAAAGGCACAGAAAGAGGGGATGGAAGCAATATAGGTGTACAGTAGGGTACTTTGACCAAACCTTAAGTTCCCCCAACCTCTGGGGGTGCCTGGTTGGGTGATTAGGTCAGCAGCTCTTTGCCAGCCTGTTTGGACACAATACTCCTCCTCCACCAAGTAGAGAGGGAAGACAAAAATGCAATAAATCAAATCAAAACAAGCAAACCAAAACTTTACAGGATAAGATTGGGGAAAAAAACAATTACTATGGGTGGAAACACTAGCAAAATTGAAGTCTAATTGTTGAAAAAGGCAACAATGAAAAATTATATTTAAACTAGAAAAATGAAGCAATAAAAAAAAGAAAAATCTTTAAGGAAAATGTTGACATTAAAAATAAAACAACAATAACAAAAACAGACAAACAATAACAACAACAAAAACCACAAAACAAAACAAAACCAAGAAATAAAGCAGTATATATATCTTGCTGATATTGTCTGGGCAAGAGGTGATATTCTGATATGTTAATCGCAATGTTGATACAGCTGAACAAAATGGAAACTGGAGGCCTCTAATGATTTCTGAAACCCTGCAGGGTGGAGAGGTTAAATCCTCAGCCTGTTTAGAAGGCACTTTAAATTGCTTACTTGGGCTAAGCAGAAGCTTTCCCAGGAAAGCACTTGTCACTGGGATCACTCCTTAAGTGGCTATCCACTTACCCAGTGTGCCAAAATCGGTCTCACCCAATGCCCCTGAGGGCTAAGGCTGCAAGGCGTCTCAGTCCCCACCTTTAGGCTGCTTAGTCACTAGATTACTCGCTCCCACCCAATGCTTGTTCTGGCACCCTGAGGGTGGAGCTTGCCGGGGCAGTTCTCCTATGATGGCTCCACACAGTCCACAACCAAACACTGGTAGCTCCGTCTGGTCGGTGGCTCAGTCTGGAGCCCCAGACAACACTCAAAGACCCCCACACTCTTGCCCCAGTTTTCCCAAGGCAGTTCAACTGAGTGCCAAGTCCAAAAGAAACCCAAACAGCTCACAGGTAAGGCTTTTCCAGTTTGCAATCTCACTGCTGCTGTAGCCACAGCTGCTGGCAGGATTAGACCAAACGAACACACACAAGTACTTGCCAGATCTCCACTGCTTTTGCCTTCCTCAGGGGGTCCAGAATTTTCACGCTGTCTCCCTGTGTCCCCAAAGCGATGTTTCTGGGCAGATCTCGCCAGTGAGAGATGCCTGAATTCTTCTCTCCCCAGTGTCACCGTGCCCAGTTGCAAGGAAGCTGTTACTCGCTGCCATCTTGGCTCCTCCCTCAGTAGTTCTATTATTTTATTCAAGAACCTCCTTACCATTTTTCATGATGGTTTTAATACTTTGCACTGTCACCCACACTGTAAAAGAATGCCTATCTCCACATCCAAACCAGCATTTGCTATTGTTTCACTCTTCAACACAATTATTCTGGGTGGCACCTGTGGGTCGAAGAAGCTTTTTGGCCAGGACCCACATAACCTGGCCCTGGCCAAAAACTGCAAAAAATAGATATATATATTCTTGAGCAGTACCTGTGGCTGAAGGAGTAGGGCACCAGCCCCATATACCAGGGGTGGTGGGTTCAAGCCTGGCCCAGCCAAAACTGCACACAAAAAAATATTCTACTTGGAATAAGGTGATATGTTATAATGGTTTTGATTTGCATTATGGTCCTTGTGGTCTCCTAGTCCTGGTACAAAGCCTGTGCCACAGTCTGCTGAGCTCTCTCCACAACTGTCACCCTGAGGGTCTCCATCTGCCACCCTGGGAGACCTGGGAAGGCAGAAGAGAGCTCTTGGGTGGAGGTGTCTGTCCAGAGAAATTTCTGTCTTCACTGCTTCCACCCTGTGTCTCAGTATCTTTCTCCATGAAATGAGCATGTGCCCATGGATGGCTGACAGGTCATGGGGAAGTGCCTGACTACTTCCTTGGGCCCTGGCCAGCTGCTGCTTCTGTCACCCACACTGGAATATTTCTGTTCAGCCTTCCCAAGAGCCCCAGCAAGAAGGAGGTCCCCACCATACCCTTCAGTAAGGAGAAAAATCTGATGAACTGTGAGAGTTGGTGTGATGGCAGCCCTGGCCACCAGTAGTAGGAGGAGGGCTCCCCCCATATGCCATGCTTACCATTGCCTGCCAGGCCCTGGAGCTCTGCAGGGTGGGAGAGGGTCTCAGTTTCTGGGTGCCCACAGCCCTGGGTTGCCTGCAAGGCCCCTGGCTCAGCAGCTGGCTACTTTTCCCTTTCTGGTAAACTGCTCCCATGGCCTAACCTGGCTTGTTACCCATATGGGCTCCCTGCTGGTTCCTGGGCCTCCTTCATGGTGGGGATCCCCTCAACATGCCTCCCTGGGTGTGTGTGTGGGACCCTTAGGAGGTGTCCTCATTCACTGAATGTCCCCTGAACAGGTGGAGCAGTCTGGACCTCTCAGCAGGAACATCTGCTTGGTAAAAGTAGTTAAGGAGGGAAAGGCCACATGGCCCAGCAGTGAGCATGCTCAGATGTGAGGGGACGTGGCATCCGGGTTCTTGAGAACCTCGTCCCGTCCAGACATGGTCCCTACAGGTCAACCATTGTTCTATACAGTACGGGCACCTCATGCTGGGGGCACACAGGGGCTGCTATACCAGGCAGAGGTCAAGTGAAACAGGGTTGGGCTCCTACCCTAGCAATGACCCTCCTGTACACTTGTCCCTCAGAGGTCTCTCATGGGAATCAGCCCCAGTAGATGGAGAAAATGCCACCAGCCCTGCTGGCCTCCCACACTCTTATTTATAGTCTGGTTTCCAGGAACCCCTGCCTGCATCTCTTGGCTGAAGAACTGTGAGGGGTTCCTTGCAGGGCATCATGTAAGGGCACCAAGGTGGGCCTGGCATGGCTCACCTCCCTTTCTCCCTAAGAGCTATGGCTCCTGGTCCTGAGAGCATGTTCCCTGGGACCACCATCGTTGCACCTGTTTGGCGGAGAGCAAACCAGGAAGCTTCTGGCCACCTTCACAATGTTGGGCAGGCTGAGGAAGGGCTCTGGACAGCCCCCACATATAAACCTCTCCTCGCCAGCCCCTTCTGGCTGGGCTCTGTCCTCTGCCAGGTGAACGGCAACAGGATAGATGCTGACAGGTGGTCCCCTGCCTCTCCATGCTCAAGGTAGGTGCTGCTGCTACCTGGGTGCAGTGGGAAGATGGCTCGGGCTCTTCTTCACTGAATCTACCAACATGGCAGAGTTATTGCTAGAACCTGGGAAGGACAAAATTATGGCACCAGCCAGGAGACAAAATCCTCTGTGGTGAGCAGTTCTCCTGGTTGTGGACATGGCGGTTCATATAGCAGTTAGGAAACAGGGTGAAAATTAGATGCAATTTCTCCAACAGTAAGAATATATGTGTCATTCCATCAAAATGGGCAGCTTTCCTGTGAGTGTTGTACCTCATTTTCTGTAGGAAAATATTTGCTGCTTCCCAGCAGCTTTAGGCTCTCTGAGTTTCCTCAGTGAGGAGACCTTTGCAGTAAGCTTACTAGCCATCTGACATATTTACAAAATATGAATTAAGATCCAGTATAAAATTGTGGGGAAAAGTCTATAAGAATTACATTAGATGTGAAATAGAAAAATTAGGATGAGCTATTATAAACAACGTAGACATAATTATTTTTAAGTTTATGAGTTTTCTATTCCATATTTTTTCATAATGAAGATAATGCAAAAATGTTTTGTTTTATTGTGTCAAGTTTAAACTGGCATACTTGATGTGAAATTTTACGTATAAATCAGACTAAAAAGGTCTCATCAGTGTTGTTTTTAAATTTCTTTGAAGATGTTTATTTTCCATGTAATAGGCTTGCATTAGATTTGTTAAGTTTCCTTGTAAATATGTCCTTTTTGATACTATTCTCAATGAAATTATTTTCGTAATTTCATTTCAGTATTTCTCATTGCTAGTATAAAACTACAAGTGAATTTTGGATAGTCATCTTGTATTTTGAGAACTCGCTGAATGAATTTATCAGTTCAAGTAGGATTCAGTGAACTTCTTCCAAACTTTTACATTCAAGTGTGTGTTATCAACATGAAAAGACAGTTCTTACTTCTTTGTTTCCATCAGGGAGAATTTTTTTCTCCTTTTATATATCGTTTTACTTTTCCTTTTATATTGTGCCTTTTCTGAATACTATGTCCAGTTTTATGAAAACAGAATAATAATTCTTTCCTCATATATCAATATATTTTTGCCTTATGGAGTAGGCAAAACTCTGATAAGGAATACACATAAGCAGGGGTGCAGAGTTTTCACTGAATGCTTTTAGTAGGTATGGGAATTATGTTCTATTTCTAGTTACCAAAGAGCTTAATCATGAGGATAATGGATTTGTCAAATTCTCTTCTGTTTCTAGACAAGAGATCTCTTTATTGTTATGATTTTGGGGTACCAGAATGATTTTCTTATTCAGATGATAAACCCACATTATATTAGTGTGGTAAGGACTTTTGCTGTAGGAGGTCAAAGTGGAGGAGGAGAGTGTAATGAATTCATTCAATGGAGCTCTGGTCCATGTCTTTGAAGGAGACATTTATACGTGTATGAGAAAGTATGGCTTTTTCCTTTATGAGATTGATGTTTACAGGGGCAGTGCCTGTGGCTCAAGGAGTAGGACACCAGCCCCATATACTGGAGGTGGTGAGTTCAAACCTTTCCCTGGCCAAAAACTAAAAAACAGAAAATAATAAAAAATATTTGATTAAATCTGGACAAAACATTTAGAGATTGATGTTAAGAAATGTGTGAGCAGTTGAGTAGGGGCACCGTCCAAGTCCAAGTGATCCACAATTGACTCATCTTTGTCTCATTCTTTGTTACTGTTGCCTTGTTCCCAAATAACAGTTGAGTAGGGGCACCGTCCTAGTCCAATTGATCCACAATTGTCTCATCTTTGTTTCTCTTACTGTTGCCTTGTTCCCAAATAACAACACATTTCTACTCTCTACATAAAAAGTCTAATCATTTTTCTGCCAGAGCCCTGGCTTCTGCAAATGGTATACAAAACTGAATTTGAGACAGATTAGACATAATTCAGAGGGGTAAGGTAAAATTGGGGGCATAGTGGTATGTGTTGAATTATTTTTTCCAAGTGAAAGGTTTTCAGACAGTTTTGTTGCCTGAATCTTCTTGATCACAAGTGTGCCCAGGAAACCTGAATGGATGTGAGAGAGAAAAGGAAGGGAAGGGAAGAAAAGGGCAGGGAAGGGACAGAAATAAGGAAGGAAGCAAAGAAGGGAGGGGAGGAGGGGAGAGGGGAGGTAGGAGTAAAGAAGCAAGGAAGTAGAAAGAGGAGAGAGAAGTGAGGGCGTGAGAGAAGTTCCCCAGGTAATCTCACTGGGTTCTTTCAGGGCCACTTAATTGGAATCCCAAACAAAGTCTGGTTCTACTTTTGGTGTGAATATAAGGACCTTCTTTAGTATGGTTCTTTCTATTTTTCTCACCTAAGGACAAGATAATGACAATTGATAAATTTCCCTCAAATCCATTGTTTTTTTTTTTTGATGGTTGTGGGTCACAAAGAGTGTGTGCCTGGTCGCCCTGGTAACACCCTTCTGACATCCCCGGTTGGCCGATGCTCTGATGTTACCTTCCATTCCAACCATGAACTACTCACTCCATGGCTAACTCAGCAGTGGTGGGTGTCTCTTATGGGGTCCCAAGCTGAGGTGGCTTTAATTAGGAGAGAAGAAGCTGTTATCTCCAGTGACAGCTACTTTCAGGTGAAAGGGGGACTCCCCCCAACTCCTCTCTGGCAGTTCAGTAACTGCCACCTAGCCAGGAGGCCCATCCAGTGATCCTACCAATGGTAATGGGTTGTTGGGAAGCTGAGAATGGAAGGATGGTGTTCAAGATCCCCCAACAGTGAGATCTCAGGAAGGGGAGATGAGGAGAACAAGGACCAGTACTAGGAGGGTAAGGAATATAAGGAGGATGGGAAGAAGAGGAGGATGCCATTTTCCCAGTGAAACTTGGGTTCAACTGACATGATTAATGACCTGCAGAGAGTCCCTTCTGCTTTCAGAAAGGAAAAGTGTAATGAAGTTGGTTGGTGGAGCTCTGGCCTATGTCTTTGAAGGAGACATCTATACATGTATGAGGAAATAGAGTTTTCCTTAATGACATTGATGTTCAGAGATGTGTGAGTGGTTGAGTAGGGGTACTGCCCTAGTCCCAGTGATTCACATTTGTCTCATCTTTGTTTCTTTTACTGTTGCCTTGTCCCCGAATAACAATACATTTCTACTCTCTACAGAAAAAGTCTAACCATTATTCTGCAAGAGACCTGGCTTCTGCAGATGGCATAGAAACTTGGATTTGAGACGCTTATACATAATTCACAGTGGTAAGGTAAAATTGGGGGAATGGTGGTATGTGATGAATTGTTTTTCCAAGTGAAGGGTTTTCAGACAGTTTTGTTCCCTAAATTCTCTTGATCACACGTGGGAAGAGGAAGCCTGAATAGATGTGTAGCTACCCAGGTATTCTCACTGAGCTCTTACATGGTCACTTAATTGGAATCCCAAACAAACTGGTTCCATTTCCAGTGTGAATAAAAGGACCTTTTCTAGTATGATTCTCTCTACTTTTCTCACCTCTATTTTCTCTGACAAATTAATGACTGTTGATAAATTTCCTTCAAATTCATCCTTTTTTTTTTTATGTCTCAATTTATTTTTTTGAGTTTTTTTAATTTTAATTTTTTATTAAATCATAGCTGGATGAGATGAAGGAGGCTTAAGGGAAGGAGGGTGGTTGGCAGGACCGTAAACATGCTTAGTGTTCCAAAAGGACATCAGGACATCTGCCCAAATTTCTTAAGGGCAGAGTCCACAAATGCGCTGGAGATTTGAATGTAAACAAAGGCCTGTCCAGTTATTTTGATAACGTTAATTGTGTTCTGGGAAGACATGAGGAGAAAGATGATATCCATGCTCCTAACAACACTGATATCTCTGGAAGCGTACAGAGGTCACCAGGCTATTAGAGGAATGAGAACTTTGAGAAGGATGTTGAAGTTATGTTTTCATTGAATGTATGGAATATGTTTATTGTGTTGTTATGCAGGAGAAGGGGAGGGTGAGTCCCTGGAGGAATGAGGAACTCATGTGTCTTATTTAAAGAGATTCAGTTGGTTTCAGAGAAGAGTACATTTTAAGAGTGAGAAGTGATATTAAAATCTTGGATAAGGGGTGGTGCCTATAGCTCAGTCAGTAAGGCACTGGCTCCATATACCAAGGGTGGTGGGTTCAAACCCAGCTCCGGCTGAACTGCAACAAGCAACAACAACAAAAAAATGGTCAGGGGTTGTGGCGGGTGACTGTGGTCCCAGCTGAAGCTGAGGTAAGAGAATCACCTAAGCCCAGGAGTTGGAGGTTGCTGTGAGCTGTGTGATGCCATGGCACTCTACTGAGGGTGGTAAAGTGAGGCTCTGTCTCTACAAAAAAAAAAAAAAAACTTGGATAAGTATTTGGAGATAATTGGAAGCTATCAGAGCACTTATAGGACCCATTCTATACCAGATGACAGTGAAATAATGCTTACATAAAGGCTATGGGGGGGAGCAAGATGGCCGATTGGAAGCAGCTTCCGATAGAAGCTCCTGGCCAAAAGGAAAAATAACCTCCAGAAACTGTGCAATTAAGCTGAAGACTGGGAGCCCAGCCAAGAGAGACAAGTGATAACTGCAGGTCATCTCTGCTGAGGCAAGCTGCGACTCCAAGAAAGCAAGCTTCAGGTACAAAATTCATCTGAAGGGAAAAGTGTCTGTCCCCTCCCCCAAGAAAGCGGTGGGTTTTTTGCTTTTCTGTTTCCTTTCTTTTTTCTTTTTCTTTTTTTTATAATTTTATTGAATCATAATTGTGTACATTAGTGCAATCATGGGGCACAATGTGCTGACTTCATATACAATCTGAAGTATTTTGGTCAAACTGTTAAACATAGCCTTCATGGCATTCTCCTAATCACTATATGAAGACATTGATATTCTACATTTAATAAGTTTCACCAGTACCCTGCTAAGATGCACTGTAGGTGTGATCGCACCAATTGCCTTCCCTTCACCCATCCTCCCTCCTCCCCTCCCCTCCGTTGCCCTTTTCCCTGTATTCTTGTGCTATAATTGTGTTTTAGCCTTCATATGAAAGCTATAAATTAGCTTCATATTAGGGCTGAGTACGCAGCCCAATTCATAATTGCTAAGTGGTGGAAGAAGTCCCAAGTGCCCATCGACCCACGAATAGATTAATAAATTGTGGTACATGTAAACCATGGAATATTATACAGCCTTAAAGAAAGATGGAGACTTTACCTCTTTTGTGTTTACATGGATGGAGCTGGAACATATTCTTCTTAGTGAAGAATATACATTTTTTAAAGACAGTATCGCCCTTTTGCCCAGTTTGGAATGCAGTGGTGCATTTTTAGCTAGCTCCCTGTGATCTCAAACTTCTGGACTTAAACAGTCCTCCAGCCTTAACCTCCCGTCAGTGTTCTACCACACCTGGGTAATTTCTAAACCCTTTGTAGAGACAGGGTCTCATTGCATAGGCCAGGCTGGTCTCAAACTGCTGGCCTCAAGTGAACCTCCTACAGTGGCCTCCCAAAGTGCTGGAATTACAGGTATGAGTCACCATGCCTAGTCAAAAAATAGAATTTAAAAATATTCTTTTCCAGGCGGCGTCTGTGGCTCAATGAGTAGGGCACCAGCCCCGTATGCCAGAGGTGGTGGGTTCAAATCCAGCCCCGGCCAAAAACTGCCCCCCCGCCAAAAAAAAATACACACACACACACACTTTTCCACTTAAGTTTACTGAATAGTCATCTCAAAAGGTTTAGTATCGTATTCATTATTGACCATATTTAGAATTTAATATTATTCTCATTCTTTGTTTTAAATAGCCCTGAAAAACCTGTGAGTGTGAAAATTAATATTGAAGATCAGCCAAGAAAGAAATACATGGATGCTGAAACTTCAGTATAGAATTGAACCAAGAGAAATTATATATAGAGAGATATATAGATATATACATATATAACGTGTGTGTATCATGTCACTGTATAACAAAACAATATTGTATGTCACACTATACGTGACTACTGGTTTTTGTTTTTTTTTTTTAAAGTAATGTCTGAAGTTTGTTATGAGCACCATGGAGACTCTGTATATAATGAAATGGTCTCTTAGAAGTGAGGTACATGATTCTTACTATTCAAATATTTATTCTGTTGGAAACTTTTTTTTTCTGTTTTGTTATAGAAAGATGTGGAGAAATGCTTTCAATCTACTTTTCTTAAATCTCTTTGTTCATCAGTTGCAATTCATACCAACTTGAAGTGATACTTATTTCCTTTATATGTTTATAGTTTTTACACAAATTTCTAAAAAAATTTTAGATGTTATTTCACTTTCATTAGTGCTTTATGGGAAGACCAGGGAGTCTTTATGCCAATGCTGTGGGAAAAATGGTAACATGTCATGAGTTTTCTCTGTGTGTTTCATTTCTGTAGCTGTCCATTATGTTTCACAAATGATGGCATTTTCTTGGCCATGGAAACGAATGTAGAACAATGGAAACTTTATAAGTAAGAACTATAGTTTTTAACCTTTGTGTTTTAGAACATTTTTAAAATACAAGTTTCCATTGTAACGAGTAAAATTGCAAATGATTTTATAATTAAGTGTGCATACCAGTCATAGCATAATGAATTTTAAAAGCTGTAAAATGCCAGTTTATAGTAGTTAAATTTTGTTGCCTTTGTAGAATTTTTTTTCTGAATCCTTATATTCTTTTAGAGCCCATAATTCCCATTCCTTTTTTTGCCTTTGTTCTCTTTGTCTTAGTGGTGTGGTTTGTATCAGGTTCAAGTTCTTGATTATTTTTCTATTATAAGTAGTATGATTAATCAGGAGTCAGAATTTTTCTCATGTGGGGTTTATGATCAGTATTACTTCATTAAGAATTACTTGTGTTTTCTGTTATTAGTCTTTTATTGTGTAGATTATATTTATTAGATTGTTTCTTGTGATTTTATTTTAATATTTATTTTAATTGATGTGATGCTTAAATATTATATAAACATTTGAAAAGGTAACAAATAATAGAGTAAATTGTTAATGTAAATAGTGGTGCTCATTTGCATTTATGTTCATTATCTGAAAGCAGTTAACAGATTTTATATTTGATATAAAGCACTGCCATATTTGTGTTTTAAAAGGAAATTAGACATTTTATGTATAGCTCAGATTGATGCCATTCTTCCTGTTGTGTGTTCATAATTGTTAGTTTTTGCTCTTTTGAGCTGTATTTTTAACTTCTAACAAATCTTTTTAGTCATCTTTTATTCTTAGCTCCACATAAAATAAATAAATGCTTCTTGTTGAGCCTGTAGGACTGGATGAATCGGGTTATGAAACTGATTTGGCAAGAGAATAATTTATACAAATCTAATGAGTATTGAGATGCCACAAAAATACTAAAAATGGTGACATGAATATTAGGGTGAAAATTTAGTGAAATTCAGTGCTTTCTGTAATTATTTATAGTTAAATACAAAAGCTTAAAGAGTTGATCTTTTAGTTTTGAGGATCATGAGGAATGCCAAAAGCTGATATTTTAGCAATTCTGGTGTTTTTAATTTATTCTAAACTCCTTTTTAACTAATGTAATTTCCTCATCTGAGACCATATCGTGAGATTTTAGTTACAATGATGGGTTCAACTTCTGCCTCAGCTGAGGTTGGAAATGTAGCTGCTTTTCTTTAGAAAATACAGCTGACATCATTTAGTACTGCCTAAAAAAGAGTTAGACTGATGGCAGTTGAGAAGAGTATTGCCCATGGTGCTTAGGATTGTTATGAGCTTCCATCGAAGTGATTGTTTTTTATTCATAGCAGCATAAAAGCATAATCATTTCCAAAGACCCTACTATTTGCTGCTATTTTTAAAACTCCTCTGATGTACCTGAACAAGAGGATTCCCTCCTATCATTTCCTTGTATCTGGACATCAAAGGGTTAACAACTGTACTTATGTTTTTAAAATCTAAACTGAAAACTACCTGGGATCATAGTGTCTCTGATTTTACTTAATTATGTATAGTAATTATCCAGTGCCAGGAAAACCATGACTTGCAAAATACTTTGCTCTCAAAATGTTTTTACTATTCTTATTGTTAATGGTTTCTGCTTTCTTTTGATTACTTGACTTACAAAATGATCTGATCTGACTACTCCATTGAAGAGCAAAGGTAACTCATGTGTAAGTCATTAACTGCTTGTTTTAAGTGGTTATGATTTCTTCCACTATTTTTAAAAACTAACAATCATGAATAGCATTCATTTGCAAGACAGTGAAAAATATAATTTACTTCATATGTTGATTTTTAAATGTTGCCTTAAATAGGTGTATATAAACATTAGTAATTGTATGTACTGATTTACCTCAAGGTGCAAAATAATTAAGCCTGTACATAATCCATTTACAAAATAAATTCATTTATACAGTCCTGCACTTTCTTAGATGCCTTGATTTCCAGAATGGAGCTTAGTGCTACTGAATACTTGGCCACAGAGCCACCTCAGGATATTCTTTTCTCCATCCTATTTTATTTATTTATAGATGTCTGTGTACACAAACTATCGTAAATCCTGATGCTGACCATCTGAAATTTACTTTCTTCTGAATGCTATTTCAATCTAAAATAGCAGCTTTTGAGAAAACAATGAACTGACTTCCTTATGATAAAAGGATGATTCTGTATAACTTTAAGTATTAGATAGGCTGAAGTGAAGCACACCATCTTTCTAAAGTGTGTGCATGTGTGTTTATGTATATTTGTGTGTGTGTCTGAGAATGTTACTGGTCTTAAATCTCTTAGGTTGTTTAAGAATGCTTTGGTGTACCAGTGTTCATGTTTGCCAAGTCTTCTGTAAAAATGTGTAGGACAAAATCTTTATGTGCTGATGCATACATTATAATGCAGATGTGTTTGCCACTTAAAATTACTAACTTTTGTTTTTCTCTATTGAAAAAAAGCATTTCTGTTTCTTCCACAGTGCGAGTATAAGAGCTTTCTAACTTCTGCTTTTCACAAACATAGGCTCAAAATTCTGTAAAAAGACAAATGTCCTCTGAAACTGAGAAGTAACACCAGAGCCTGCTTTGTTTAAAGGAGTGTATCATGTACATCAGTTCTGTAAATGTGCTCAACGGTTTAACATGTGAATACTATTTTAAAGTGCTCAGATTTCGGATGTGTAAGCCATTGATATAACATTGTAATTCAAAATGTTTATATTAAATAGCTTAATGTTTTAAATTTATTTATGTAGATCACATCATTGTTATCGTATGCAGTGAAAATATGTGAAATGTCTTTTGCTTTATTCCAATAATTATTTATTTTTTAGAAAGTAAATTTAAAGACTTCAAGGACATTCAAAGTTAAAAATAGTGTTCAAATTGCAATATTTGGTAATTTTAATGTATAATCTTTTTTCTAACTTTTCAAAAAGTAAAATGTCAAGTTTAGGAAAACATAATTGGAAATGGAATCATCTGAAGATCATTTTTAAAATTAAATTTATTTAGCACACATTGACTTCAACGTTTGCACACTGATTAGTTTTTTTGTTGTGGCTTTTCTTTCGTTGCTTTATTATTCAAGGTCCCCCCCCCACCCCCCCGGGTTGGGAGGAGGTTGTCTTCTAATGTTTACTACTTTTAAATAAGTGAAAATTGAATTTTATTGTTCATTTATATAGTATTTGATACCTTGGTGTAATTTCACAGTACAATTCCAATTTTTATGACTTTTATAATTACACTGATACTTTCTTTTGTAATAAAATCCAAAGTAAATTAAACATTTAAATTGTAGAACTGTTATTTTTCATTTATATGAAGTACAAGTCTCTACTGAGTTTATAATGTGAATGATCCTGCCTTTCAAATTTGTTTTGTAATTGTTAGAGGAAAACTATTTTTTTGGAGATGTTATTGAAGTTGATTGAGCAATAAAAGTCTACTTAATTAGTTTTTGGCTATTTTCTTTACTTTATACTTTATGAGAAGAGCCAGATCTCTTTCTCAACTTGAGATGGATGGGGAAATGAGTGATTTCTGTTTCCTACCTCCTAATATTGATGTGTTTCAGTGGGAGAAAGAAAAGAACACAGCGAGGAAAACAAAATGAAACCAAATAGTTTGTATTTTTGCAATGATATTTGATAGTTAAGATATAGTGAAATTAAAGCCTTCTTAATAAGGCTGTTCCATTTTTCCCCCTATTTTAAGACATGTCTATTTAGAAAGTTTGCTGTGTGATGTGCAGTGATTTGCACAATAATACCTCTCGCTGGCTCAAGGCTTGCTTTTTTCTCTTTTGTATTTAATGGCTATTTTTATTATGAATTCTTTCTTTAATAGCTAACGGCAGGTCTTGGATTGTTTTCTATCTGGCGTTTGTGTGTGTGTATAAAACACTTTCCTTTTGTGTTTTCTACACTAAAAAGCTTCTGATATCTCACCATGATTTTTATAACGTTTGGAAGTCAGATGGGTAAATGTGCTTACAGTTTTGGAAATTTTATTTAAAAATTTTACTTGCATTTATTTCAGGAACAATATATTTTTGTCAACTTATAATTCCAGTTACAGAACTTTGAGATGTTTTTTGGAGGAGAGGAAGAAAGAGGAAAGGAAAATAGTAAATTTCTCATTCACTTTTTGTTTGATCATGCTAATTGAGGCATATTTTTTCCCCCTGGTTTACCTTTGCATTCCTACCTCTGTGCTTTTCATGAAAACATGTCTATTGTTTAGAAAACCTTCCTTTATGTTTCTCTGTTATTCTTTTAAAGCCTAATTTAAATTCTGCCAATATTTCAAAATTTACTCTGCCTTCTGCTCTGTCTACAAGATCACTCGCACCCCTTCACTCAAAGTGTGTGTGTGTGTATGATTTAAGTATCATTTTCTTGCCCCACACTAGAGGCATTTTAGAAATTTTGGGAAGTGATTTTGTCTTTTTGTTGTGTCCATCCTGAATATGTATTTCAGTGCATATGTGAGTTACCTTTATTCTTTTTTTTTTTTTTTTTGGTGGCAGAGTGTTATTTATTTATTTTGCAGTTTTTAGCCAGGGCTGGGTTTGAACCTGCCACCTCTAGGCATATGGGGCTGGCACCCTACTCACTGAGCCACAGGCACCACCCTTTATTTATTTTTTACATATACATGTGTTAATTAGATTTCCACTTTTTGCCTTCACAGAGTTTAAAAAGCTTATAATTCAATAACAATGACAATGTTTAAGATAAGGACTAGAAACAAAAACCGCGTAAAGAATGAACGAAAATAAATACATTCAGAAAAGAAAGCAGACAATTACTGCATCGAAATTTCAGGCAATATTAGCAATAATAATGCCGAGAAAGCAACATGCACAATGTCAAATAAGACATTATAGAGTGCTTTGACTCTGAGGCTCATATCAACGTCTTCTAGATAGCGTCCTACATAATCCCATCTTAATATCACTCTAAATGTTACTTGAACATTGATTTTTAATTCAACTTGTTGATATGTTGTTTGGGATATTGCATCCTCACTTATAAGTGAGTTACCTTTATTCTTTTATGCTATAGTTGGACGTTATACTGTTAATGTCATCTATGTGTCATTCATTTCAGGATAGGAAACGGTATTAGAAAACAAAAAAAGAGAGTGAGTTTTAGGTCTTAACAGTTTTAAGCCCTGCTGCATAAGCTATATAAACTTGCTGCAGGATCCCATTGCAGTCTTCCGTACTTTTCTCACATTACACAATATAACATAGACTTAGCATTTGCAGATTATAGTGCGCCTCTCCGCTAGAGTGGGTGTTGTCATTCATGTCACTTGCATCTGCCCCTTCACTTGAAGGCTCAAACATTAAACTTTTTTTGCTGAGAAAAAGATGGGAAGCTTGGTTGCTAGTCTGATGAAGATTAGAAATTCAATAGCCTTACTGCTTACTATTTAGAAGGTATGTATAGAATATTTTCTCTATGTGGTGTCTTTATGTCCACATCGCCTTTTGGATTTTTGATTGCTAATATTAATCCTGATGGATTTATATTATCTGAAATTTAATTAGTTCTGTTACATTTACCTGAGTTTGGTTTTTCATCTCACTTTTTATCTTTCTAAAATAGGCTTTTACTTTTTTAATTGAGGAAAAAAATGCTTTCAATTACACAAACCCAAGCATTGTTATCCTATTGGGCCCGCTTATTCAAAGTAGAGGAACAATAGGGAAGGGTTCACAGTATTCATTTAAAAATCAGATTTTGGGAGATATAATCACCAGTGCTGAAACACAAATGGGCATTTAGAGTGATATTAAGATGGGATTATGTAGGATGCTGTCTAGAAGACATTGATATGAGACCATAATTGTGGTTAAGACTTGGGCTCTGGACTCTGTCACTTACTAGCTCTGCCATGCCGTGCTACTTAGGAAACTTAATGGGCCTCCATTTTATTACAACTCTATGATAAGAAAATAATTACTACAAGTTGATGTTGTGGAGAGTAAAAGAAATTAATATGAGGAATGAATTTGGAATAGTGCTGGCACAAAATTGAGTACTCAATAATATAATTTGGTATTTTGAATTTTTTAAAGCTCCTGTGTCAAGTATTTGAATGCTTTAACACCATTCACAATTTTTTAAAATATTTTTTTTTATTAAATACATGTATTTTATTATTCTTCATTATATTATCCCCCCCACCCCCGACACCCCAGTGGTAAGACAATTTATTTACAGAAAAGAATACAGAAAACACTAAAGCTCCTGGTAGAGGGAGAGAATTCAAGTGGGGAGAGAGACGCTCTCTCCGTTTCTCTCCTGGTCTTTCCCTGTCTCCTCCTTTAGGCCTTTAGTCTCAGGGTATATATAGGTGTATGGGTTCCTTGGCCAGGAAACAATGAATACAGCCCCCCCGCCACCCCCCCCCCCAAGGTGAATGAATGTATCAATGAATGGATACAGTCCATTCATGGAATTGAGGCCTAGGAAATTCACAAGAAATTGACCTAGGCATAGGAAATGGGGGTTCCACATCTAGTCCTAAGTGTAAAGTGAAGGAGACATCAAGGCACAGGTGTCTCCTCAGCAGTTGTCCAGTCTTTTTGCTATTGGAGCCGCTGGTGGGGGTTGGAGGACCCCCTCTTTGCCTATCATCCAGCCCGCTGGCTCTTCAGCTGGCTGCCATAGTACCGACACCACCAAGGAGGAGGGGACAGGTCCGCCAGCTCTGCTGAGCTGGCTAGGGCGCCAAACGTCCTGCATCAATTCTCCCTCTTTGAGTAGAAACCCCAACTGCTGTTAGGGAAAAGGGGCGAAGACTCAATCTAACTGCTTCCTGCTGAATCGAGAGATGATAAAATTTTTAAAGAAAGAAGAATTTTACAAAAGGTGCACTCCAAGATCACAAAACAATCTGGTGAAAGGTGTACCATCCCAATCTCTTGAATCCCAGGCAGCT
>CAUYON010040225.1:0-15175 GCA_963573935.1 Arctocebus calabarensis | reverse complement strand
CTTTCATTCCAAAATTGCTTTATCAAAATTTTTCCCTTTTAAATTCAACTTGAAATTTAACAGGGAATCTTTTAAGTTTTAGTTTCTAATTTACATAGCTATGAAAGAGGAACGAATGTCAGTTCTGTTTTGTTTTTTTTTATATCCAATGTACTCAGCCCTACTATGAAACTAATTTATAACTCTCATATGAAAGCTATAACCCAATTACAACACAAGAATTGGGGAAAGGGACAAGGGAGGCGGGGATGGGCGGAGGGAGAGTAATTGAGGTGTCCACATTTACGGTGCATCTTAGAAGGGGTACAGGTGAAACTTATTAATGTAGACTACAAATGTCTGTACACAATAACTAAGAAAATGCCATGAATGCTATGTCAACCAGTTCGACGAAAATATTTCAGATTGTATATAAAACCAACACATTGTACCCCATGATTACATTTATGTACACAACCATGATATAATAAAAATAAGGGAGGAAAACAAGCAAGCAAGACATGGGAGCGAGCCTTAGAGAAAAGAGAAAATACAAAACATTAGCACTGTCCTTACGATGAATATAAACTAAAATTGTTAATAATAAACAAATTTTTCAATACATCAGCCTAACACAGAATCACTGACCACAGTGATCAATTATCCACTAGGAAAATGCTGAATTTATCTTTAAAAAAAACCTTTAGGGACGTCAGAAGAAAAAAACTACTCAAGCTCTTAGAGGAAGCCCTTTTTTCTTAATCTGTACTGGTAGAATCATCATTTAGACTATTCTAAAGCAAATTCAAACATTTAAAACAACGCTGAGGGCTGTGTTCACAGGTGCAGAGCTGTAGACTCAACATGGACATGTGCTCTTTGGAAACCTACAAGGCTGTGTCAATAGAGATAGGAGCATCCTCTGCTGATTCCTGACGGCCCTGCTCCATAAAATTGTATCCGGTCTCTGTCTAAGCCAAGTTTTAGGGCTATCCACAGACACACTAACAATGAATGTGAAGGTAAAGAAAGGAAATTCAAGCAAACCTATTACTTTTCTTTTAAGCTCAAATACATGTCTTAAGGCTAAACACCAGAAGCAAGATGCTAGGATACCGACTCTTTCCTTTATAACTTTCGCTTTGTCTCTAGTTCCAGAGGGAAAATCGTGTTTACAGGAGCCGCCAAGATGTGAAAAGCAATAAGGAAGATAAATGAAAAAAAAATGCTGGGTTAAGTTTTAGTCAGAACTTTATTGCAAAGCTACTTTGTTTTATGAGATGAAGAAATCTACTTTTCCCCATCTCCTCTAGCGTTACATATTGAAAAATGAAAACATGATTAAACTATTCTTTTAATGTCATCTCATCATTTATAAAGAGCTTAAGGAAAACAATTTGCATGCAAGCTGAGCACACCGTCGAGCTGGGCAGAGTGTGGAACCCAATGTCAGAAACTAAAGTTCAATTTCCAGTCCTAATCCAGTTTCTAAAACAGAAACTCTGTCCTTTTCTTTCCTAACTAGTGATTTCTGTTGTTGCTGCTTTTGGTGTCAGATTCCAGGTTATAAATCTTATAAAAATTTTCCAAAATTACTTTATTAAAATTTTTCTCTTTAAATTCATTATGAAATTTATAAAATGTGTATACAGTTATAAAATGTTGAAGTCCATTTTTTAAAAACACAAAAATAAAAAGTGAAAAAAGTAAAAAAAAAAAACAAAAAAAAAAAATCAGAGGTAATTAATGCTCATCCATTACTCGTTCCAGAAGAAAGAGAAAGATCAGTTGCTCAGAGCTTGTAGATTATTTTAACAGTATGCCTTTATTACAAAAGAAATAAGACTTGTCATAAAGTAAGAGAACATTGAAGATTTTTAAAACTCAAACACGTGTGATATTTAGATTTGTCCTTGAAATTTGAATTTTCAGGCATTACTATACATAAAGCTGCAGATAGCCAAATTTGTCTGTAGAATAGAATCATTCAGAGATCTTTTAAAAATTCCAAGGTCAAGGCCTCGATCTCTCAACCTGTGGGTCGCTATAACAATGAAAATACATTCTGCATATCAGATATTTACATTACAATTCATAACAGTAGCAAAATTAGAGTTATGAAGTAGCAATGAAAATAATTTCATGGTTGGGGGTCATCACAACATGAGGAACTGTATTAAAGGGTGGCAGCATTAGGAGGCATTAGGAAGGTTGAAAACCAATGGTCCAGGCCACACCCCAATCCTTGGAGGTGAAACCAGGAATCAGGATTTTTTGATGCTATTTGGGGAACCACTGACATAAAGTATAGAAAACAAACAAAATCTTGCACCTTCTTTGAGATTTGCCATAGATATCATCCCAGAAAAACTGATTTAAAAAAGAAGAAGAAGAAGAAAAGGGAAAAAAACAAAAACAAAAGAAAAAAAGGAAAGAGACAGGAAAAATCATTAAACCAATACTTAAACCTGGGTCTGCTTCTTTAAGAAAATCATTTACACATATACTGTTGTTTCTGAAGCTGGCTCAACAAGATACTGAAAAAAAATCATTATAAAGGTACATGGTATATTGTGCTGACATGAGTTTGTACTGCTCAGCACCATTCCTTTGAGAAGGATGCTGATTTGGGGGAGACAGCAAACTCAAAACAAGGTGATGCAGATTCCAGGGTGACTCCCACGGCTCTCTAGTGACAAACTGGCAGCAAACAGAAAGAGTCTGAGGATGGGAACTGGCTTAGCCTCACCGGCCTTAGTGTTTCTTCTAACAGGGGAAAAGACACGAAAACGCTCTACGAAGGACAAAAATGGAGAAGCGCAAGAAAAAAATTCTAAACTTCATACTATGGATTTTAAAAAGATTCATTGTAACTAAATTTCTAATGATGCACATTATGTAACTAGGGCCCCAAAGGTTCTACCCATTACCTAGCATTTTCTTCCCCTTCTATCCCATGTATCTGTCTTATACACCTTTTGTTTAAAAAAAAAAAAAAAAAAAGACTTCCGGTGAATGCATTCTATTTATACCATTGGTTCATGACATTCAAAGAGTTCGTCCTGTACACAGCACCACCTGTGTACTTGAATCTGCACAAATCTTAGCTTAAATATGCAGCACTCTCTCGACCCTAGGGAAGAGTCTAGATTATTTTTATGCCAACCAAATGGGAGAATGCCCCAGATACCAGATGACGAAGGGGCCCCCTGAGGGACCATAATGCTAATGTGTTTATGAGCACTGCAAAATTCGGCTTCAAAGACCCCTCTCCGTTTGTCCCATCTTCCCCACAAGGCCATGAACAGTGAAGTTGCTACCAGCGGTGGGAGCAAAGTGAGTGAGACAGGGAACCCGTCCTTGTGACCGTGATCACACTAGATTTTAAATACAAAAAAAAAAAAAAAACCCTTACAAGAAAACCATAAGAAACAGTGTATCAATTTATGTGCCACAAGCATGGCTGTGCTCCATTACTGCAGTATAGGATTAAAAACATAAATCTGGACCACTCTTCAAAGACCTAAGGTCGAGCGACATTGACATTTTTTTCCCCTAGTGCTGGATTTTGGCATTTTGGACACTGCAACCACATTTACGACAAAGTTATCACTCACCTAACTTTTTCTTAAGAGCACATAAAGGTGAAGGGAATACTTCTTTGTAGAACAGATATGGTGGAGATTAACTTTAGAGCTGTACTCTTTTATCCTAAATTTTCTTCTGCCTCTATCCTGCAGTGAAGTCACAATACATCTGTGACAGAATAACTCCCATGGCAACAGGCTGACATCATAAACACCAGATTAAGACTTGGCTGCAAAGCCAGCGGAGATGATGGGCTAGCAAGGAAGAGGCTATAATTCAAACAAATCTCTTCCATAATAGCTATGGGAATACTAAACATTACTTGCCAAGTAAATTGCTTTTGGTATAAGTGTTCTCTTTTTTGAAGTTTGCCCCAATGTGAAAGTCTCTCTGTAAGTCAGAACCTTAGCATTATTTTAATGTACTGTTCTGTATTTAATAATCTTATGCTTCAGACATGAGTCTGTTGTTACCATGGGAATGACAGCAGCACAAATACAGGATTATGGCTATCGAGCAGGAGAAAAGAAATTATGAATCAGCCTCGTTATGTTCAATAATTAGCAGCTACAGGGAAAAAAACAAAACCATGAATTTAGGTTGACGCATTTATCTCGGTGTTTGAATACAACCCTGAGTGTGTTATTGCTTTAAAATGAGATTCTAACAAACTGCCAAAAACTTCGTGACTAGTAGTTGTTATTCAGTACTATAATTCAAAAACCCATCCTTTCCATCTCTTTATTCTCCTGTTTTAATTCTTTCCCTGCAAAAGACTGGTATCTAAAGGACAACATACAACATCCCAGATGGAGTCTGGTATCTTGAGCCAACACATCAGCAGAAAAGCCCAGAAGAGCTGGGCATTGCCAGCCCCGCTGTCTTAGTTAACTGCAAAAGGAACAACTTCCAAGGAGATGATAGCCTGGCTAAGCATGAGGCCATTCCTCCAATTAAAGAGAAGCAGATGATGGAGGCTACTCTTGAGTTTCAGTTTCATCATTTTTCAAGTAAAAACAACAGAATATGTAAGTCTCCATTTAGCCCTCTATTTTTATCTTCTAAAGCGACAATAAGGGACACTGCACTCTGATGTTTCGATTAACAACTAAGGAAGCGTTCCATACAGTTAGAAATTCTCCTTAACTACGCAGGCGCCTTTACTAATTGTAGGAAAAAGTAGCAAAATGAAAATGATGGATAAAGATTTTGAGATTACCGAAGACTGCTAAAGCAATACCACTGTAAACCAAAGACAACCTCCGGATATAGAAGTGCTAGAACAACCGCACAGCATCAAGCCTTCTTGAGCATTTGGGGAAACGGGCAGGTTGCTAGATGTTGGGGCTCCTGTGGAATCACCCACCCTCTCTGTAAAGAGCAGCATCGCACATGATCTTACGTATGTTGGGTAGCAAGAACGAAACCTTAGTCTACACATAAGCCGGCAATCAGGACTGAGATCAACAGCTCCTTGGTAGTCGCCCCAACTTCACAAATCCCCCTTCCATGAGGTTTCTGCATTCCACAGTAATGGCACAACACATCATGGGAAGAAAGTAATTTTAGAATGTGCCATCCAAATTAACTGGTCATGAATAGGCTCTGATTAAAATATAAAGGGCTTTTAAAATAATTTAAAATGATTCACTGGAACTAATTTGGAGGTATTTTAATCTCTGAATGCGCAATGAACTGTAGACTCCCTTGGCCCCAGCCTCTCCATAGAGAGGGACATTTCTAGCTAAGGCCTTGTGACACTGGCTAGGAGGTATTTGAGCCATACCAACTAAAATGCCCATGCCTGCATTTTCCCCTGCCTTTTCTGACTTACGACTTTCCAGCTTATGCACAGTTCTCTTCCACTTTCAGAACCAGATTGTGTATATTTCCCTTTCCCAGTGGCCACTGCTCATCCACTTACTAGGCCAGATAGCTAGATAATTCTGAATACAACAATGTGATAATTATTTAAAGAAGTCACATGAGATCAAACAATCTCTGCTTACATTCTTTAGTCGTCTGTTTAAATTCCATTTTACATTAAACAAAAGAATATTTTCTCAACTGAATATTCTAATCTAACATATGTAGTATTTAGGGGGATTCAAATTAGGCCACTTGTGAAACCTAAGCTGCACTTGACTAGGCCTTTCAACATGACTATGAAACTCAAGGAGATGGCTGCTGCTTTGGAAAGTGCCTTCTCAGACCCACTACAGATTCCTTCACAAAATCCTTGGGCGCCTGGTCTCCAAGATTCCCTGAATCTCAGCCAAAGACACTTCAGATAACAGAAGGAGAGAGCTGGTTTCTATTTTCCTACACTCTAGATATTGCTTTTTCTTTCTAAATCTTAGGATGAAGAGCTGAAACTGGAAAGAAGAAATGAACAAAATCTATACATTAAAACACTTTGATAAGCACAGATATTCCCTGATTTAATCTTCCCAACAATATGATGAGGTAGATATTATTATACCTACTTAATAAATGAAACTGAGGAAGAAAAGGCTATCCAATTGACCCATCACACAATTAGTAATGGAAGAGTGGAATTCAAACCTAACACAACACTAAAAACCCAAGTTCTCTCTGCTGTATCTTTATTAAATGAAATCTAATCTTCTTGAAAGCAGGAACCCTGTCTTTTTATTCTTCCGTGTAATCTCAGGGACAGCACACACACAGAGTACTTAAAACATGTGTAAGTAAAAGAGGCAAAGTGCTTATGGGAAATCATCTAGTTTCTTTTGTCAAGCAATACCCTCCCTCCCAATACAAGAGCAGAGACGACATGAAAAATAAAACTTACTGCCACAGCACCAGAGATGCGGGATGGAACCTCAAAAATCCACCCATTCTGAAGTTGATGTAACCAAGCATAAGATTGTCACTTACCTAAAAGAAAGACGAGAGAAAACGCCATTATTGTAAATGTATACTTTTACCTCTTAGAAACTCTGTCTACTACAATCTTAAAATAACTTCGATTTTTATTCTCAACGAATCTTGAGCACGTTGTCTAAAAAGAGCAATTTTTCCACATTTCTCAATTTTTCAAAGCCACTTCTCATTCTTTATTACTGAGTATTTAAATTCCATTTCTTTCTCACCTTAACCTAGAACAGTCTTTTTTTTTTTTTTGAGACGATGAAACATCTTAAAAGATTGATGACGCCTCTCTCCAGAAAATTACATACAGACACCTCTTTCGTATGGCTTCAGCAGGCTCACAGTCCTCCTACAGTTTCCCCGTTGACCTACACGATGAACTTCTGATAGGAGACCCGACTGGAGGATATCCCTGAATCTTAAACACGCTTCACATTTGCTTCAGAAACCCACATAAACTTTACATTCCTAAAATGGTGTGTGATATGTGGATAAAATTCTGCACCCAGACAACAGAAAATGAGCACTCCTTTTAAATAGAAATATATAAACAAAAAAACTGGTTGATGATACTAGGTGACAAAGTCTCTGGAAATAGCAAAGAAACGCCAGCTATTTATTTAGATGCCAATTAGATCTGCGGCCTGTAAAAATCCAAACTCAAATAAATGAAAAACAAACAAGCCAAATAAAGAATTGCCAGGAGAACCTGAAAAAGAAAAGCTGTGTATATGTGCTTGTGTGTGTTATCTGTCTGGGACAAGTACTACCAGAAGTTTTATAATAATAAAACATAAAAGTTCTTCAAGTAAACAAGGTGGATTTCTTACATGACTAATCAAAAGAGAACAAAACAAAAAGTCCAGAAACTGACCCAAGTATACACAGAAAATTGGTATATGCTAAGGGAACATCTCACATCAAAGGGAGAAAAGATGAACTTTTTAATACATGACGTTTGGACCACTGGATAGCCACTGGGAAACAAATTCCGTTCCATCCATATCCCATGTTATATGTCAGAACATCCTCCAAATGTAACAAGGATTATAGACAGATATTAACATATAGCTAGAGACAGACGGATAGATATACATTATCGTTAGCAAATAAGCCTATAAATATCTTATGTCATCAGGGAAATTTAAACAACAAGGAAATATCACCACGGCCACAACGCATCACACGGACACAGTAAATGCTGGTGAGGACACAGAGCAGTGGGAACTCCCAGTCACGGCTGGCAGCAAAGCAGAATGGCACAGCCGCTTTGGACAACAGTTTGGCAGTTTCTTACAAAAATAAACAACCTCTTACTCTACAATTCAGCAATCGCACTCCTTGGTATTTACCCAAAAGAACTGCAAACTTATGTCCACACAAAAACCTACACACAGATGTTTGTAACAGTGCTATTCATAATTGCCAAAACTTGGAAGCAACCGCCCTATCCTCCAGTAGATGAAGGATAAATAAACCGGGGCACATGCAGACAATGGAATAGCGCTCCGTGCTAACAAGAAACGCGCTAGCAAGCCACGGACAGACACAGAGGAACCTTACAGGCAATTACTAAGCGAAGGAGCCAAACTGGAAGGGCTCCACACTGCGAGATTCCAACTAGATGACATCCTGGAAAACGCCAACGATGGAGACAGTGTAGAGATCGGTGGTTGCCAGGGATAGAAGGAAGAAAGGGATGATTTGGCTAAGGGCAGAGGATTTTTAAGGCAGTCAAAATACCCTGTATAATTTATGGTGATGAATACAAGGGATGACAATTAAGTTTGCGAACTCATCCAAATGCTACATACCTCAGTGCTGATAACACTGTGTACCCCCTGGCCATCTGGCAACTGTAGTGATATTTGGCAAGAGATATGGAGCACATTTTTTCCCTAGGATGAATGTGAGAACTTAACTGTCTGACCTCTTACATGTCATTATGCATCTGTTCAAATCCACAGACTGTACACACTGACACTGAACCCAAACATGAACCGTGGCCTCTGGGCAGGAATGATGCATCAGTACAGGTTCATGGTTTGTAACTAATGCCCCCCCCCCCCGGGAGGATGACGGTAAATGCGGGACACTGTGCACATATGGGGACAAGCAAATCTCCATACTTCCCTCTTAACTTTGCTGGTAATGTAAAACCAGTCTTTAAAAAGAACCCAATTGCTCCCTGCCCCACCAAACCCATATACCCATTAAAAGAAAACTTAAGTCAATTTTATTATAAACGGGGAGAAAAAGCAGATCTAGAAAACAATAAAAGCTTAATAACTTTGTCTACATAAAAATTTATTTTAAAAAAACAAAAAACCTTGAACACAGAGAAAAAAGTAACCATCGGCCAAAAGACAAATGACAAAATTGGGGGGGAAAGTTGCAATTTATCACAGATAAGGGGACAATATGCCTAGCATACAAAGAGCTCTTTAAAAATCAAAAAGGAAAATACCAAAATCCTCGTAGAAAAAATAGGCAAAAGACATATCCAGGTGGAGAACGTACAGAAGAATAAGTTAAAATGGCCCAAAATACATGAACAGATGTTCATCTTTACTCATAATAAGAGACATACATTCATTTTTCTCTGGTTGGCAAAAATCCGAAAGTTTGACTGCATACTCTGTTGATGAAGCTGAGGGGAAATGGCATCTTTGTATATAGATGGTGAAACGGCAGAAGGGTGCAAAGCCTTCAGAGGGGACTTGGCAGATTCTAGCAGAGATGCAGAAGATTTATACCTCTGCACAGAGGCAGTAAAAATATAACTCAGTGGAGAAAAGATGGACTCTTCAATAAATGGTGCTGATGAAACCCCAACATTAATAAATGTGGAAAGGATTATGGAAGTAGAAAATCATTCAGCAAACATCACAGGCAAGAATGGATACTCATGACAAAGGGAAAAACAGTAACTCTGCCCTGGAGAACCACGGCAGATACTACCTGGGCCACATGACTGAAGTTAACATTGCCAACAACAGGGCAAATGTCATTACAGCCTTCCCTACACGATGCACTGAAAGAACATAAATCATGTTCTCGCAAACAAATGCCTACAAATTTAACCATGAGAACACATTAGAGAAATCCAAATTGAGGGACATTCTTCAAAATATCCAGCCAGTGCTCTTTGAAAGATCATCAAAAGATAAAGACAGACTGAAAAACAGATTCATTTGTGACAAATTCATTGACAAATCAATGCAAAGTGTAATCCTCAATGCAATCCTGGAGCAGCAAATGGTTATCGGTGGGACAACTGGTAAAATCTGAATGAAGTCTGGATATAGCACTATTGAACCATTTTAATTTTCTGATGAAGAACCTGGCCAATGGGAATCTGAGGCACTGATTGTACAATTTTTTTTTCGTTTGGGGCAAGTCTCAAGTTAGTTTTTTAGAACTCAAATTGATTTTATAATTTTAAAAATAAGTGTTATTTCTCAGCAAAGGAAAAAAAGGAGAAATGCTTTTATTAAAAAGCATCACTGAGATAACCGGATATCCACATAGGAAAAAAAATAAAATTATTAGATTCCTACTACACACCACACATGAACATTTTTTATAGGTTAACTGAAAGTAAAAAACAAAACTGCAAAACTTTTTAAAGAAAGAGAGAGAGAAAGTACATTTTTATGACCTTGGCAGTAGGGAAGACTTTTAAAATGAAGTCTAAAAAGCACAAACCATAAAGTCAAATATTGAGCCTGCCTACATTAAAATTAAGACCGTCTATACAACAAAAGCATAAACAAAGTAAAAGAAAATAATAAAAACAAGCCACAGATTTGAAATGCAAATAACCAACAAACGATTAGTATTCAGAACATCACGAATTTCTCCACATCAAAACGAAAGGCAATAGAAAAACAGACAAAGGATATGATCAGACATGGAAGGGAAAACCTCAAAAGGCAAAAAAATCTGACTTGATACCTCAAACGTCAAGAGAAACACAGATTAAAACAAGGAGGTATGTTTTCACTACCATGAAATTGACAGAAATGTTCTTTTCTGGCAATATGGATGTTGGAGAAGTTATGAAGCTAAGAGAGCGCTCCCAGGGAAGCATGGGACCAGCCATGAGCAAAATCCCATGCCAGAGGGCCAGCTTACATGAGCTAGCTTAGCGACCCAGGAAAGCTTAGGGTGTTCCAACCAACTCCACTTCCAAGTATTGCCCTAGAAAAATTCCTACATGCCTTGACAAGTGGAAGACTGTACAAAAATGTGCCTTCTCTCATTAGAGATAACAGCCCAAAACTAGGAACAACCGAGAAGCCGGTCAGCAGGAGAATGAATAAATAAGGGTATATTCAGAAAGCTGAAGAAAATATGGAACCAGAGATCCATGCACCGAGACAAATTCCAAAAATAAGGGTGAAAGTAAAAAGCTAATTTCAGAATATGGCAGCATGAGAATATTGATACCATTATGTTTAATATTTTATTTAAAACATGCAAAGATACTACACCCTATATATAGATACTTATTTGTAGGAAATGACTAAAATTGTCATGGGATTGATAAATGCTGAGTTCAGGTTTAGAGTCTAAGCTCTGGAGGGAGGATGGGAAGGAGGCAAGGGAGGGGGCCTAGGGAATGGGGGGGGTTTGCAAAGGTGGCACAGTGTTAAGCTTTGACAAAGCTGGTTGTGGTTACATATTTCCTATACTTGCATTACTTCCTATAAGCTTTTCTAGAAATGTGAATACATAATTTCTCAAGGTATGTGCACCACACATAGGTCTTCACTATTAAATGACTCAGCAATTGGACTTTGCTCGATTCTGATTGGTTTTTTCTGTTTCCTCATCAAGATATCTTTTCTCCTTGATTTTATATTAGTATAAAAACGTAAAGGGTATCTTTAGTCCCTATATTCTAAAATTAGGGCTGCCTTGTTGCTTCCTTAAAACACCCAAATATTTCCTCCCTCATCATTCATATATTCAGTTCCTTTCTTCTAGACTTTTCCACCGAAAAAAAATTTTTTTTTTTTTTGAGACAGAGCCTCAAGCTGTCGCCTTGGTTAGAGTGTCATGGCATTACAGCTCACAGCAACCTCCAATTCCTGGGCTCAAGCGAGTCTTCTGCCTCTGCCTCCCAAGTAGCTGGGACTACAGGCGTCCACCACAACGCCCGGCTATTTTTGTTTGGGTTGCAGCCATCATTGTTGTTTGGCGGGCCCAGGCTGGATTCGAACCCACCAGCTCAGGTTTACATGGCTGGCGCCTTAGCCCACTGAGCCACAGGCGCCGAGCCTACACCGAAATTTTTTAACCAATTCTCTTAGAATATACTAAACCCCAGAATATATTGAAGGTGTTAAGATGTTTTTAAAGAGGTTTGATTTTAAAAACAAAACCCAAATCAGTTGCAATGCCTTTAGTGGAGATTAAATAACTAAATCCTATTTTCTGAAATAAAAATCAGGTTATACATTACTATGTTTACGTATTGAGAAGTGATACATAGCCATGAAAAATCCCCACGGCTGAGGAAGCATGGTAAAACTCGTGTAGGGGATACATACAAGAAAGGGACTTTCCAACATCACATGACACTACAGGTGACTTTCACCAGAAATAACTGTAATGATTTCCGCCCTGGAACGTCCACACGTGCTAACCTGAGATGTGCTACCACAGTTTGGGTGGAAGGCTAATAAAAAGACCCCATTCGCCTATTTGCTGCACTTTTCTCAGACTACAAGCATTGGTGGCTAATAATGTTAACAATGAAGAAAGGGACCTGAATCCACTTCTCCCCTGTATTAATTTCGCAAGGGAAAGAGATTGTAGTTTTATGGTTTCCTAAACTTAGCTTATGCGGTTTCAGGCTAAAACACTGGGTCAGTTCCATATAAATCCACCATCACTGTAATGAATAAGAACCAAAGCACAGGTATATGGAGCGTGGGCCAGCAGCATCTCCGTGCAGAAAGGCCGGAGCCATCCATCATTTTCATCGAGTGCTGCTGAATGACGAGATATTCACCCAACAATCCAATGTTCTATGTTACAAAGGTTTCAAAAGCCCAGCCAAGAGGACCACTTTTTTTTCCAACTTAACTTTGTAATGACAAGCTACCATCTTACTTTTTGTGTACTGAAGTAGGATGAGCAATCTTAGATGTCCCAAAATGCCACTAATTAGCAAATTCCTACAATGTGCTCGCCTTGCTCTGAAAAGATGGGGGAGGGGTGCTCTTGGCACTTGCAAGTGGGCTCAGAAACTAAATGACAAGTTTCACCTCTAAGCAAATTTTCAGTCAAACAGATCCTTTTAAAAAAAAATAAAACTTTAAAGGAGGTGGTAAATGTTTGCTTTGGCAACAGCTTAAACAAAAGGGCGACTGTTTCTTATTTTTACACGTGAACATTGGGAACGGGAATGACAGAATGATGTCGTCCTCTTTAAAAAAAAAAAAAAATTTTGATGCATTAACTTTCCTCTGCCTAAAGAAAATGTGTCAATTTTAGTTCCTCAAACAACAATTTTTCCCCCAAGCACAATAGCTCATTTTCCTATGCTACAGCTAGTTGGCTGTCCCTGATCAGCTGAAATCCCTGCACAGTTCAAGATCTGGGACTGAAACCAAAAGGAATAAATCAATGAAGGCCTGGACTTCCATCCCACTGTGCAAGCCAACACTCTTCTCAGATGAAGAGCAGCCAAGAGCTGTAGGGAAGTTCACAACTGTATTGATCACTGATCTGAAATCACATGACAAGAGGACGCTGCGTCCCGCATCCTCATCCTGGGAAACCTGGCCTCGTCCTCCTTTTCCTAGGCCACGTTACATCACCGAGGTTCTACCAAGCTCCTCCTTCATTTATTCATAATCAACTCTACCCAAAGAAAATTTGTTAGGACACCACCTCTTAGGTGGAAGGGCTCCCAAACAGCCCAAACCTGGAGATAAAAGAAGCCAGTGCGATTTCATCACACAGCAGCTAGGGGCAGAGGGAGAGATGATGTTGGCCAGAAAATACTTACTCCAACAGAAAAGTTACACTTTTGATCCTGTTCCAGAAAGAAAATATTGGCAGGATCCTCAAAATTTTGTGCTTTCTGCTGCTACTGAAATGAAATAGATTTTCATTCTAATCCAGTAATATGAAACAAAACAAAAGCATACAGGCTGGCAAATACCAACTCTAGTTGCACACTGTCACGTATCATCAGACTCTCCAAAAAGGAGCCGGGGCGGCTATAAAGTGCAGGAAGAGATGAACAAGGGACATTTTTTTAAACCCTAATCTGGTGTGAAAGCACAAAGGAACCCACCTGAGCAGAAGTCTTCAAAAGCTAGAATGGGAGAAGGAAGAAAGAGGCTTAAACAGAAAAATCATCAAGTCAAAAATATAATAAAGCAAAACTCAACTTCATTTTCTGTAAGAACTCTGGCGGTTCTGGCACTCAAAGAAGACATTTCAGCACCTCTCTATGTAACACACAAAGAAAATGTAAAATCCACACAGCTCACAGCCATGGAAGCAATTGCCAGGTAGGGCTAATCCCCAAACAAGCTGGCTTAAGAAATCCCATTCTCCACTTTATCCCTTCTTTGTTTTTGCGGGTTTTTTTTTTTGTTTTGTTTTATTTTTTTCTTTCATTGTTAAATATTAGCACACCAAAGAAAGGAATCTTGAAAAACAATCTTCATTCACTCAAGGGGCTTAATCTAGTCCTCTTGAATCCAAGTGGACTACCAAGATAAAAAAAACATTGGAATTATGGGTTTTTAATGAGGCAGTGGGCCCCCTAAGTAACTGGGAAAAAGTACAAGAAAGGTGCTAAAATCTGACCTGGTGGCAAAGAATAAAAAGTCGAAATAACCCATGGAGAATGCATGCAGTTTTAAGGCATCTGAGCTCTTTTACCCTTGACGCAATCTTCCTCAGTGAATGCTTCCATATGCTTGAAGAAAAAAAGAATTCACTTAGCCTGCTCCCAGATATATGCATTAGGGCAGGGATAAATTTCAAGTTGGCAAAAGTCCAAATCCAACAGTTGCAGCTGTAGTAGCTGCCTTGTTTACAAAGCAATTCAGGAAGCTTTTAGAGGGCAGAGTGCACCAGACAGAAGGGGCTCTGTAAGCAAAACATGGATGGATCCCAATGCATTCAGAACAGGCAACACATCTGTTCCCAGGTCCCCCTTGGAAACAAGCCGCATCCCAATCCAAGTCAACCTCCACTGCTCATGTTTTTTCAGGAAAGCATATCTACTTAAGCACTCAAATCAAAATTATACGCTGGTAGTTATTGGGCCCTTGGGCCATCCCAACATCCTAACCAAACACTAAGCGTCACAATGCTGTGAGCAGACTCAAACGAGCTATGACCTGGCCTTCTTTGCCCATAATATACAATGCCAGGCATAAATATGTCTTCTATTACCATTTTAAGACTCTTATAAACCAAGCTTCTTAGCTTCTCTCCGATAGTATCTACGCCCAGGACAATTATTTGGGAAAAGGATAAATCTCACGATCAACCTTGGTTACCCCTGTAACTCCCCTACATCCAACTTCACTGATCTAATTTAACTCCTGTCCTGTAGTCCTTTCCAATGTGGTGTCCTTGCTGTTTTCCTTTTCTTGCCATAATATAATTCAGAATTCCTTTCTAAGAAAAAAATATCCCACGCAGTGGGAAAGGTAGAATGGGGATAGGGGAAAGA
>CAUYON010040224.1:0-27230 GCA_963573935.1 Arctocebus calabarensis | reverse complement strand
GAATTCCCCTTTCCCTGAGAGATCCTTTGAGGTCCCTAATAAAAACTGCCTCCTTAGACAGCTTATGGCCCATCCTTATGGGACGGAATGAATTGAAACTGAAACTTACGTAAGGCGGCGTGAGCCTGTGAGCGGCGGGTCGGCGGTTACCAGGAACTTCACCGGGGATGTCTCCCGGGGTCTTCTAAGGAGGATCCGTCCGGCAAGGGTCTGTACCTCGAGCCCCCACATTGGGCGCTACCTGTCCCGTCCTGCGGGACGAGGTTATTCGTGGGGGCGAGGGGGACCGAGCCTGAAAGAGAATGGGCGAGAAAGAGAGAACGAGACCAAGCAGGTTTCTTGTCAAGGTCTGTTTAATGGCGGCGAAAAGCTGGTTTTTAAGGCTTACAAGTGAGCAGGGGGAGGAAGGGGTGGGGTATAAGGGAGCATGTCGTTTGCTGATAGGCAGGTTTGAAACTTTGGCTATTAGCTGGTTGCGCAGGCGTGGGAACTTCAGCATGGAACTAACTTTTGTGCCGGCATGAAAGCTAGGCCAACGGGAAGTTGCAGTTTGGGCTGTAACAGGATGTGTGCAAGGGGGGAGGGTCAATCCGGAAAATTATTTCTCGGTACTGGGAGGAGGTGGGTAAATGTCCCCAGGCTGTGTTTTGACATTTAAGCCTGGCTTGGGTGCCCTTTTTGGGCCCCCACATCTTTTTATGGCTGAGTAGTACTCCATGGCATACTGAGTAGTACTCCATGGCATACATATACCACATTTTATTTTATTTTATTTTTAGTTCTATTTGATTTTTTATTGGAATGGTGTCTTTTTCAAATTTCAGCTTAATATGAGGGTACATACAATTAGGTTGCTTTGTTGGCATTTGTAAGGTTAAAATCTGAGTTGTAGTTGTGTTCTTCACCCAGGAAATGTGTCATATACCCATACCTGTACCTGTCAGGTGGGAACTTAACAAATCATATTTCCCCCCTTCCCCCTATTTGAATTTAATTGAGTTTTTCTGTCCTGTGGGCCTATATACCACACTTTTTAAAGCCATTCATGCATTGATGGGCACTTGGGTTGTTTCCACATCTTTGCAATTATGAATTGTGTAGCTATAAACATTACAGTGCAAGAACTGCTTTTATAAAATATGGAATGATTTTAAAAACAGCTATACTGAGTATAAGTCACTTTTAAAACCCCCATTTAAAGTGCACCATTGTTGGTATTTTAAAAATATATTTAGAGTTTTGCAACTATTGACATAATCTAATTTTAGAACATTTTCATCATCAGAAAAAGGAATCGTATACCCATTAGCAGGCACATCCTATTTCTTCCAGTTCCCCACCCTAGGCCTAGGCAACCAATAATCTACTTTCTGTCTATAGATTTGCATTTTCTGGATATTTCATGTAAATGAAATCATGCAATACGTGGTCTTTGTGATTGGCTTCTTTTACTTGACATGATGCTTTAAGGAGCTGTCTATGTTATAGCACAGATCAGTATTTTATTCCTAAATAATATTTCATTGTATGGATATACTATATTAATTAATTAGTTGGGTTGTTTTCATCTTTTGGCTACTATGAATAATGCTACTATAAACATCTGTGTACAAGTTTTTGCATGGACTAGGTTTTCATTTTTCTTGGATGTATACCTAGGACTGTAATTGTTAGATCATACAGTAACTCTGCTTAATATTTTGAGGAATTGCCAGAGTGTTTTCCAAAGTGCTGCACCATTTTGATATTTCCATCAGCAGTATATGAGGGTTCTGATTTCTTCACATCCTTACCAACACTCATTGCCTGTTTTAAAAATAATCTTTATTTTAAAATATTAGGGGGTACAAGTGTTCTTATAACATAGATTATATAAAAATGCTGAAGTTGGGGTTTTTATTATGCCTATCACAACAACAGTGGATATCATACCTGATAAGTTTTTATTCCACACTCCCCCTTCTTAGTTCCCAAGGACAACACTTTATGACCATGTGTACACATTGTTTAGCTCTCACTTATTAGTGAGAACATGTGGTGGTTGATTTTCCATTCATGTGATACTTCCTTTAAGGTAATGCTCCCCAGTGCCATCCAATTTGCTGCAAGTGGAATTAATTCCCGTCTATGGCTAAGCCGTAGTCTATGGTATATGTATATATGCTGCATTTTCCTTATCAGCTCATTAATTGATGGGCATTTATGTTGATTTCATATCTTTGCAATTATGAATTGTGAATAAATATTCAGGTGCAGATGTCTTTTTAAGGTAGTGACTTCTATTCTTATGGGGAGATACCCAGTAGTGGGATTGCTGGATTGAATGGTAGAAGTACTTTTAGTTTTTTGGGGAATTTACATACTGTTTTTCATAGATATTGTACTTATTTAAAGTCCCACCAACTATGTATAAGTGTTCCTTTTTCATTACGTCCACTCCAATATCTACTTTCTTTTCTTTTTTTTTTTTGAGCCAGAGCCTCAAGCTGTCATCCTGGATAGAGTGCTGTGGCATCATAGCTCACAGTAACCTCCAATTCCTGGGCTCAAGTGAGTCTCTTGCCTCCTCCTCCCAAGTAGCTGGGACTACAGGCACCCGCCACAATGCCTGGCCATTTTTTGGTTGCAGCCGTCATTGTTGTTTGGCAGGCTCGGGCTGGATTCGAACCTGCCAGCTCAGTTGTACGTGGCTGGCGCCTTATCCCATTGAGCCACAGGCGCCGAGCCTCTATTTTCTTTTAATAATGGCCATCCTGATGGGTGTAAAGTAGTATCTCAACATGGTTTTAATTTGCATTTCCCTGATGATAAGTGATGTCGAGAAGTTTTTCATGTTTGTTGGCCACATCATATGTCTGTTATATATCTTCTTCTGAAAAAAACTCTATTCGTGTCTTTTGCCTACTTTATTTTTATTTTTTTTATTAAATCATAGCTGTGTACATTAATGCAATCATGGGGTACAATGTGATGGTTTTATATACCATTCAAAATATTTTCATCAAACTGGTTAACATAGCCTTCACTGCATTTTCTTAGTTATTGTGTTTAGACATTTATACTCTACACTTAGTAAAGTTAACATGTACCCTTGTAAAATGCACTGTAGGTGTGGTCCCACCAATTACCCTTCCTCCATCCATCCTTCCCCCCTTCCCCTCCCTTTCCTCTTTCCCCCTTTTGCCCCACTTTTTAATGGTGTTATTTATTTTTTCTTGCTGATTTGAGTTCTTTATAGATTCAGGATATTGGCCCTTTGACAAATGTATAGTGTGTGAATATTTTCTTATATTCTGTAGATTGTCTATTTACTTTGTTAATTATTTCCCTTGCTGTGCAGAAACATTTTAATCTAATTAGGTCCTATTTATTTATTTTTGTTCTTGTTGTATTGACTTAGTCATAAATTCTTTGGGTAGGCCAAAGTCTGGAAGAGTTTTCCTGTGATTTCTTGCAGAATTTTAATGGTTTCAGGTCTTTAGGCCTTTAATCTATCTTGAGTTAATTTTTGTATACAGTGAGAGATAGAGGTACTGTTTCATTATTCTGCATGTGGTTCTACTATTTCCCAGTACCATTCATTGAATAGGGTTTCTTTTCCCTAGTGTGTATCATCTGCTTTGTCGAAGATCAGTTTGCTGTAGGTAGATGGTTTTATATCTGTGTTCTCTGTTTTGTTCTGTTGGTCTATGTCTCTATACCAATACTATGCCTGAAGGGGTACCAGCCCACCAACCAAAGCAAGTGACATGGCCTCATGTGCTTCATGAGGAACGTTGCCCTAAGATAGAAAAACTTCTTTCTCTGTGGACATGCCGGGGCTAGTAAGAACAATCAGTTAAATATTCACAGAAAGGAAAGTTACCAGAGGGCTTTGCATGGTTGTAGCTGGGGGCTGGGCCCCTGTGGAGGTTGTGGGCAGAGATACTGTGTTCCATTCTTCTTTTAGCAAATTATCTTTTCTAAGTTTTAGGGAACTAATCAAACAGAACAGACAGCAAGGAGCCATTGTGGTTAAGCCTTGAGCAAAGTGTTGAGCAAAGTGTCCTCGATTTAGATTAACTATATATGGTATTCTAATACCAGAATGTTTATTGCAGCCAATTCATAATTGCTAAGTTGTGGAAGAAGCCCAAGTACCCATTGACCCACAAATGGATTAATAAATTGTGGTACATGTATACCATGGAATATTATGCAGCCTTAAAGAAAGATGGAGACTTTACCTCTTTCATGTTTACATGGATGGAGCTGGAACATGTTCTTAGCAAAGTATCTCAAGAATGGAAGAAAAAATATCCAATGTACTCAGCCCTACTATGAAGTTAATTTATAGGTTTCATATGAGGGCTAAAACACAATTATAGCACTAGAATATGGGTAAAAGGGCAAGAGAGGGGAGGGGAGGGGGTGATGGGTGAAGGGAGGGCGATTGGTGGGATCACACCTATGGTGCATCTTAGAAGGGTGAAACTTACTAAATGCAGAATTCAAATGTCGTCATATAGTGACTAAGAGAATGCCATGAAGGCTATGTTAAACAATTGGATGAAAATATTTCAGATTGTATACGAAGTTAGCACATTGTGCCCCATGATAGCACTAATGTACACAGCTATGATTTAATAAAAATTAAAAAAAAAATAGATTAACTACATATGTGCCCAGCAGCACCTGTACTGAACAAAGAATTTTCATGGCAGTTTTTGTGATTTTATCCTTATTTGTTCCCTTTTCTATCGCTGTACCTTTATTTAATCAGCATTGTGTATAAAAATACCCAATAAATGTGGGTAGTCACTGAGTGCCCAAGCAAGCCTCAGTCTTCCTTTCATATTCATTTTGTGTGCCGTGCTTTCCTCTGAGTTTCTGAACATCTAGTTCCATGGGCAATTACATATGCCATTTTGGTTACTATAGCCTTATAGTATAATTCAAAGTCTGGTAATATAATGCCTCTGGATTTGTTCTTTTTGCTTAAGATTGCTTTGCTTATTTGGGCTCTTATTCAGTTCCTTATGAAGTTTAGGATTATTTTTTCTAGATCTGAGAAAAATGACATAGGTATCTGGGTGGAAATTACATTGAATCTGTAAATCACTTTGGGCAGTATGGACATTTTAATAATGTTTATTATTATACTCCATGAGCGTGAGATGATTTTAAATTTGTGTCATCTATGATTTCTTTCATCAGTGTTTTGTAATTCTCCTTTTAGAGTTTTTTTTACCTCTTTGGTTAAGCATTTTTTCCAAGTATTTTATTTTGTTTTTATTGTGACTGGTAGTGAGTCTTTAATTTGACTCTCAGTGTGGCTGTCCTTAGTTTCTAGAAAAGCTACTGATTATGTACATTGATTTTGTTACCTGAAACTTTGTTCAATTTAATTATCAATTTTAGGAGTCTTTGATGGACTCTTTATGATTTTCTAGATACAAGGTCATATTGTCACTCAGTAAGATTAGTTTGACCTCCTATTTTCTGATTTGAATGCCCTTTATTTCTTTTTCTTGCCTGATTATTCTGGCTAGGATTTCCAGTGCTATGTAGAATAGAAGTGGTGACAGTAGGTACCCTTGTCTTGTTCCAGTTCTTAGGGGAAATATTTTCAACTTTTCCCCATCCAGCATGATGATGTAATACTAGCTATGGGTTTGTCACATATGACTTTTATTATTTTGAGGTATGTTCTTTCTTTGCCTAGTTTGATGAGGGTTTTTATTATAAGTGGGGTGTTGGATTTTATCAAGTGGTTTTTCTGTGTCTATTGAGATGATCACATAGTGTTTGTTTTTACTTCTGTTTATGTGGTGAATCATATTTATTAATTTGCACCCACCACTTGATTCTCTTTTTGATGTGCTGTTTGGTTTACTATTATTTTGTTGAGAATTTTTGCATCTAAGTTCATATGGGATATTGGTCTATAGTTTCTCTTTCTTGTTTTTTCTTTCCTGGCTTTAGTCTCAAGGTGATACTGGCTTTGTAAGGAGGGTCTCCTCCTTCTCAATTTTGTGGAACAGTTTCAGTAGATGGGTACCAGTTCTTCTTTGTAAGTCTAATAGAATTTGGCTGTGAATCCTTCTGGGATTTTCTTTGTTGGGAGATTTTTTATTTCTTTCAATCTTGCTACTTATTGGTCTGTTCAGGATTTATATTTCTTCTTCATTCAGGCATGAGATAGTGTATTTCTAAGAATTTATCCATTTCTTCTAGATTTTCTAGTTAGTACACATAGAGGTTTTCACAGTAGTCACAGATGGTATTTTGTATTTCTGTGGTATCAGTTGTAATGTTTCCGTTTCCATTTCTGATTGAACCTATTTGATTTCTTTCTCTTCTATTTCTGGTCCATCTGGCTAGTGGTCTATTGATTTTCTTGACCTTTTCAATGACCAACTTTTTGTTTTATTAATCCTATTTATTTATTTATTTAGGTTTTGCATTTCATTTAGTTCTGCTCTGAGTTTTTATTTCTTTCTTTCTGGTAGTTTTATATTTAGCTTGTTCTTTTTCTGCTTCCTTGATGTGTGACATTAGGTCATCAATTAGTGATCTTTCTGTCTTTTTTATGTAAGCATTTAGTCCAATGAACTTTCTCCTTAGCACTGCTTTTTCTATATCACACTGTCTTTGGAAGCTTGTATTACCTTTGTCTTTCAATTCAAAAAAATTTTGATTTCCTTTCTGATTTTTGTCAATGATTTAAGGATCATTCAACATCAGGTTGTCTAATTTCCATATATTTGTGTACTTTTGAGAGTTCCTCTGGAATTGATTGCTATTTTTATTACATGGTAGTCTGAGAAGATATGTGCTACATATGATTTCAATTATTCCAAATTTGCTGAGACTTGTTTTCTGGTATATGATCCATCTTTGACAATATAACATGTGCTTATGAGAAGAATGAATATTACACAGTTTTGGGGTGGAATGTTCTATAAATGTCTGTTGGATCTATTTGCTCTAGAGTCCTACTTAAGTCTGGTGTTTCTTTGTTGATCTTTTGTCTCCATGATCTGTCTTGTTCTGTCAGTGGAGTGTTGAAGGCCCCAGCTACTATGGCATTGTGATTTATTTCTTTGTTTGGATGTAGAATTTGCCTTATGGAGGAGGGAATGGAGCAAGATGGCCGACTGGAAGCAACTTCCAAAAGAGGCTCCTGTCCAAAAGGAAAGATAACCTCCAGAAACTGCCCAATTAAGCTGAAGACTGGGAGCCCATCTGAGAGAGAGAAGTGATAACTGCAGGTCACCTATGCTGAGACAAGCTGCGATTCCAAGAAAGTAAGCTTCAGGTACAAAATTCATCTGAAAGGAAAAGTGTCCGTCCCCTCCCCCAAGAAAGCTCTCGTTTTTTTTGTCTTCCTGTTTCCTTTCTTTTTTCTCTTCATTTGCTCCTACGGGTTTTCCATAGACAAGTGGTGAACTATGGACCTCTTGTCTCACCTCATGGAATAGTGCTGTGGGAAGTGGGGACTGCTTCCTCAGAGTGACCCTGCTGTGACTCTGAACACTCTCGTGCTTGGCAGGAAAACTGATTTAAAGTTTTCCCCACCATTCTGAACTTATAGTACACCCTTCCCCCCTTACCTGATGAACCAGAAGCCTAAACCCTGCTAAGACTGAGGAAGGAGGTTCTTGAACAGCACCCCACTCCCTGAATGCTAGACCAAGTGCTCCACTGGCAAGAGACTCTGGGGGCGGGTGAGCCTCCCTTCCCCCCAGCCAGGGCTCTGCAGGTGACCCCGAGGCCCTGTGCAACTCACCCAAAGCCTGCCAGGCTTCCTCAGGCCCATGCCTGGCCAGGGACTCCCCGGGCAACCACTTGGGCTCGTGCCCCATACTCTCACCCTCCAGGCCCCCACAGGTCCACCTCTGGCCAGGGATCCATGGGAGACCACAAGGATCTGTGTTCTGCACCCTCCAGGCCTCTGCAGGTCTGTCCCCAGCCAGGAACTCCTCCTGTGACCACTTGGCCCCACACCAGGTGCCCACTGGGCCTCCGCAGGTCTGCCTTCAGCCAGTGACTCTGCTGGCGACTGTGTGGCACCATATCCTGCACCCATCATGCCTCTGCAGGTCCACCCCAGGCCAGGGACTCTGCTGGTGACTGAGAGTCCCCACGCCCTGCAACCACCAGACCTCTGCAGGCCCACCGCTGGCCAGGGAATCTGCCAGCAACCATGAGGCACCACGCCCCGCCAGGGTCTGCAGACCTGCTCCTGGCCAGGAACTACACTGGCGACTGTTTGGCCCCACGCCCCACTTCCCCCGGCCCACCTCCGGCGAGGGGCTCCCCTTGTGACTGCACAGCTCCATGCCCGCCAGGCCTCTGCAGGCCTGCCTTTGGTCAGGGACTCTCCCTGCGACTGCGAGGCCCCATGCCCTGCACCTGTGGGGCCTCTGCATCCTCTCCCCCAGCCAGGGACTCTGCACCCTGTGCCCACTGGGCCTCTGCATGCCTGCCTCCAGCCAGGGACTCCAATAGCTGCACAACCTGCGTACTCCCTCCAATACCCTCCCTGCCTCCTCACTTCCCTGCCCATCTGGCCAGGAACTCTGGAAGCTGTGGGACCAGGGCCCTCGCTCTGGAGCCCTCCCTGCCTCTGCATGGAGCCCCCCTCCCAGCCAGAGACTGCTGGAGCCGTAGGCTCTCTTTGCCAAAGTCACTGGGAGCCTGGCACTCCCAGAACCGTGTGCACCATCCCCCACCCTGCTGCTGGATCTGGGGGTGCCACACTCCAGAGCTGCTCCCACAGCCAGAAATCCTTGGCTGGGGAAGTCCCAGAGGAGCTACACAGGGTCACTACCTACAAAGTTCCAGCAACAATAGAGTGATCCAGACAGGGTCTAATCTTGGAGAGACACCTCCCCAACTCTGAGGACAGCCAGAGGCAATAGTGAAAAAACAATCATGGCATCAACGGAAAAACTCTGGCAATATGAATAATCAGAGTAGATCAACTCCCCAAAGGAATGACCAGACAGACACAGCACAAGATCCCATGTATAAACAAATGGGGAGGTAATGGTAGAAATTGAGTTCAGAATCTGGATAGCAAATAAGATCAACAGAATGGAGGTAAAGATGGAATTAGAATTTCAAGTAGTAATCCAAAAGATGTCACAAGAATTCAATGAATTCAAATGACAAAATGACATTGAGACAAGAAGCCCTCAAAGATCTGAGAAATACAGTAGAATCCCTCAGTAACAGAATGGAGCAAGCAGAAGAAAGGATTTCTGACATTGAAGACAAAGCTTTTGAATGGTTCCAAACCTTCAAAGAGGAAGAGAAATGGAAGGCAAAAACAGATCACTCAGACAGCTCTGGGATAATTCAAAGAACACCAATATTCACCTTATAGGAATCTCTGAAAGTGATGAAGTGGCTTTTCTTCATGAGATTATGAAAGAACTTTCCAGACATGCCAAGAGATTCTGAAATTCAGATAGCAGACAGTTTCAGAACTCCAGCATGAACAAACTGAACAAGACATCCCCCAGATAAATCATAATCAATTTCACTAAAGATAATACGAAGGAGAAAATTCTGAAAGCAGCCAGACGTAAGAAACCATAACCTACAAAGGGAAGAATATTAGAATAACTACAGATTCTCTGCTGAAACCTTTCAAGCTAGAAGAGGATGGTTACTGACTTTTAATCTCCTAAAACAAAAGAACTTTCAACCCAGGATCCTGTATCCAGCTAAACTGAGTTTCATTTATGATGGAAAAATTAAATACTTTAATGACATTCACAAGTTGAAGAAATTTGACATAACTAAACCAGCTCTCCAGGATATTCTCAGACCTATCTTCCATAATGACCAGCATAATCCTCCACCACAAAAGAAAACCCACTCAGAAACTTTTGATCAAATTCCAACTTCCATAGTCATGAAAGGATTAAAAATGTCCACTGGATGTTCAAAAGGCTTATCGATATTCTCAATTAATGTGAATGGTTTAAATTGTCCTCTAAAGAGGCACAGGTTGGCAGACTGGATACAAAAACTCAGGCCAGAAATCTGTTGAATACAAGAATCTCATCTTACCTTAAATGATAAATATAGACTCAAGGCGAAGGGATGGTTATCTATATTCCAGGCAAATGGAAAGCAGAGAAAAGCAGATGTTGCAATCCTATTCGCAGATACAATAGGTTTTAAGCCAACCAAAATAAGGAAGGATAAGAATGGACACTTCATATTTGTTAAAGGTACTACTCAATATGATGAGATTTCAATTATTAATATTTATGCACCCAACCAAAATGCACCTCAATTTATAAGAGAAGTTCTAACAGACATGAGCAACTTGATTACCTCATGTACCATAGTAGTTGGAGATTTTAACACCCCTTTAGCAGTGCTGGATAGATCCTCCAAAAAGAAGCTAAGCCAAGAAATTTTAGACTTAAACTTAACCATCCAACATTTGGATTTAACAGACATCTATAGAACATTTCATTCCAACAAAACTGAATACACATTCTTCTCATTAGCCCATGGAACATACTCCAAAATCGGTTACATCCTAGGTCACAAGTATGACCTCAGCAAATTTAAAAATATAGAAATTATTCCTTGCATCTTCTTAGACCATCATGGATTAAAAGTTGAACTCAATAACAACAGGAATCTGCATACAAAAACATGGCAGCTAAATAACCTTATTCTGAAGGATACATGTGTCATAGACGAGATTAAGATGGAAATTACCAAATTTTTAGAACAAAATGAAAATGAAGATAAGAATTATCAGAACCTCTGGGATACTGCAAAGGGAGTCCTAAGAGGGAAATTTCTGGCCCTGAAAGCCTTCCTTAAGAAATGGAAATAGAGGAAGTTAACAACATAATGGGACATCTTAAGCAACTGGAGAAGGAAGAACATTTCAACCCCAAACTGAGCAGAAGAAAAGAAATAGGGCAGAATTAAATGAAATTGAAAACAAAAGAATTATAAGAATTATACAACAGATCAATAAAGCAAAAAGTTGGTTTTTTGAAAAGGTCAATAAAATTGATAAACCTTTGGCTAACCTAACCAGGAAAAAAAGGGTAAAATCTCTAATTTCATCAATCAGAAATGGTAAAGACAAAATAACAACAGGCCCCTCAGAAATTCAAAGAATCCTTAATGAATATTATAAGAAACTTTACTTTCAGAAATATGAAAATCTGAAGGAAATTGATCAATACTTGGAAGCATGCCACCTACCAAGACTTAGCCGGAATGAAGTGGAAATGTTGAACAGGCCTATATCAAGTTCTGAAATAGCATCAACTATACAAAACCTCTCTAAAAAGAAAAGCCCAGGACCAGATGACTTCACGTCAGAATTCTACCAAACCTTTATAGAAGAACTAGTACCTATATTACTAAACCTCTTCCAAAATATAGAAAAAGAAGGAATACTACCCAACACATTCTATGAAGCAAACATCACCTGGATCCCTAAACCAGGGAAAGACCCAACAAGAAAAGAAAATTATAGACCAATAACACTAATGAATATTGATGCAAAAATATTTAACAAGATACTAACAAACAGAATCCAACAACACATCAAACAAATGATACACCATGACCAAGAGGGCTTTATCCCAGGGTCTCAAGCCTGGTTCAATATATATAAATCTATAAATGCAATTCACCACATAAGCAAATTACAAAATAAAGACCGTACGATTGGGGCAGTGCCTGTGGCTCAAAGGAGTAGGGTGCTGGCCTCATATGCCAGAGGTGGTGGGTTCAAAACAAGCCCTGGCCAAAAACTGCAAAAAAAAAAAAAATAAATAAAATAATAAAAAAGACCATATGATTCTTTTGATTGATGCAGAAAAGGTTTTTGATAATATCCAGCATCCCTTCATGATCAGAACACTTAAAAAAATTGGCATAGGCTTGGCACCTGTGGCTCAACGGGCTAAGGTGCCAGCCATGTACACTTGAGCTGGCAGGTTCGAATCCAGCCCGGGCCTGCCAAACAACAATGATGGCTGCAACCAAAAAAAAAAAAAAAAAAAAGGCCAGATGTTGTGACAGGCACCTGTAGTCCCAGCTACTTGGGAGGCGGAGGCAAGAGACTCACTTGAGCCCAGGAATTGGAGGTTGCTGTGAGCTGTGATGCCACAGCACTCTATCCAGGGTGACAGCTTGAGGGTCTGTCTTAAAAAAAAAAATTGGTATAGAAGGGACATTTCTCAAACTGATAGAGGCCATCTACAGCAAACCCATAGCCAATATCATATTGAATGGAGTTAAATTGAAATCATTTCCACTTAGATCCGGAACCAGGCAAATTTGCCCATTATCTCCTCTGCTCTTTAACACTGTAATGGAAGTCTTAGCGATTGCAATTAGGAAAAAAAAGGCAATCAAGGGTATCCACATAGGGTCAGAAGAGATCAAAGTTTCACTCTTTGCAGATGATATGATTGTATATCTGGAAAACACCAGGGATTCTACTACAAAACTTTTAGAAGTGATCAAGGAATATAGCAATGTCTCAGGATACAAAATCAACACCCATAAATCTGTAGCCTTTATATATATCAACAATAGCCAAGCCAAAAAAACCAGTCAAGGACTCTATTCCTTTCACAGTAGTGCCAAAGAAGATGAAATATTTGGGAGTTTACCTAACAAAGGATGTGAAAGATCTCTATAAAGAGAACTATGAAACTTTAAGAAAAGAATTAGCTGAAAATGTTAACGAACGGAAAAACATACATGCTCATGCCTGGAAAAAATAAACATTGTTAAAATGTCTTTACTACCCAAAGCAATATATAATTTTAATGCAATTCCTATTAAAGCTCCATTGTCATATTTTAAAGATCTCAAAAAAGTAATATTTCATTTTATATGGAATTAGAAAAAACTTCAATAGCCAAGACATTACTCAGAAATAAAAACAAAGCAGGAGGAATCACGCTACTAGACCTGAGTCTGTACTATAAATCTATGGTGATCAAAACAGCATGGTACTGGCACAAAGACAGAGAGGTAGCTGTTTGGAACAGAATAGAGAACCAAGAGATGAATCCAGCTACTTATCATTACTTGATCTTTGACAAGCCAATTAAAAACATTCAGTGGGGAAAAAACTCTCTATTTAACAAATGGTGCTGGGTGAACTGGCTAGCAATCCGTAGAAGACTAAAACTGGACCCACACCTTTCACCTTTAACTAAGATAGACTCTCACTGGGTTAAAGATTTAAACTTATGACATGAAACTATAAAAATTCTAGAAGAAAGTGCAGGGAAAACTCTTGAAGGAATCGGCTTGGGTGAATATTTTATGAGGAGGACTCCCCAGGCAATTGAAGCAGTATCAAAAATACTCTACTAGGATCTGATCAAACTAAAAAGCTTCTGCCCAGCCAAGAACATAGTGAGTATAGAAAGCAGACAGCCCTCAGAATGGGAGAAAATATTTGCAATTATGTCTCTGACAAAGGTTTAATAACCAGAATCCACAGAGAACTCAAACATATTAGCAAGAAAGAACAAGTGATCCCATCTCAGGGTGGGCAAAGGACTTGAAGAGAAACTTCTGCAAAGAAGATAGGCCCACGGCCTACAGACACATGAAAAAATGCTCACCATCCTTAATCATCAGAGAAATGCAAATCAAAATTACTTTGAGATATCACCTAACTTTAGTAAGATTAGCCCACATGACAAAATATCCAAACCAGAGATTTTGGCATGGATGTGGAGAAAAGGGAACACTTATACATTGCTGGTGGGAATGCACACTAATACGTTCCTTTTGGAAGGATATTTGGAGAATACTTAGAGATCTAAAAATTGCCCTGCCATTTGATCCAATAATTCCTTTACAAGGTATATACACAGAAGACCAAAAATCACATTATAATAAAGACATCTGTACCAGAATGTTTATTGCAGCTCAATTCATAATTGCTAAGTAATGGAAGAAGCCCAAGTGCCCACTGAACTATGAATGGATTAACAAATTGTGGTACATGTATACCATGGAATATTACGCAGCCTTAAAGAAAGATGGAGACTTTACCTCTTTCATGTTTACATGGATGGAGGTGGAACATATTATTCTTAGCAAAGTATCTCAAGAATGGAAGAAAAAGTATCTAATGTACTCAGCCCTACTATGAAGCTAATTTATAGCTTTCATATGAAGGCTATAACCCAATTATATCACAAGAATATGGGGGAAGGCGCAAGGGAGGGGAGGGGAAGGGTGAAGTTAGGGTGGCGGGAGGGTAATTGGAGGGGCCACACCTATGGTGCATCTTAGAAGGGTATAGGCGAAACTTACTAAATGCAGAATACAAATGTCTTCATACAATAACTACGAATATGCCATGAAGGCTATATTAATCAGTTTGATGAAAATAGTTCTGATTGTATATGAAACCAGCACATTGTACCTCTTGATTGCACTAATACACAGCTATGATTTAATAAAAAAAAAATTCTCTCTTTAAGAAAGGAATAAGCTGTAATTAAAAGGAAACTAGGAGAAACATAACCCAAACACTAAAAGGGCTATGTTTAGCCACATGTTTTCACTTATAATTGGGAACAAACTGATGAGTATAAATAGTCATCAGGTTGTACATGTATAATAGACATTGGAAATTAAGAAAAAAGGAAGGTAGAAGAGGAAGCGAGGGAACAAAAATTACCAGATGGGTACAATGTACACTGTTGTGGTGATATACTGAAAGCCCTGACTTCTCTACTACACAATTCATCCATATAACTAAAAAACACTCATTCCCCCTAAATGTACTGAAACATAATAATTGAGAAAAATGAATTAAAGAACTGTTTAATCCTAGTCCCAAGATGTACCTTCATCCTTGAGCTGATAAGAAAGCTTAAAGAGATAACAAATCAAAGGTCATTGAGTTATCAATAAATTACATATTTGCTGGAGAATCAGGTAGAAGTGAAGCTTTGCAAGGGAGTTCCCAGGAAGCAGTGCAGAGGATAACTTGCCCCTCAGATGTGTAGGGAGAGCAGGAGTGATAGTAAGGTTGAGATGCTCTGAGATGAGGCAGTCACTGATTTGGAGAACCCTGCACTGAATCCTGGTGTATTGGGCCCTCAGACACTGGTGTGTGGAGTGCCTTCTAGTTCTAAAGGGTTGCAATTTTTTTCTCTGGCTCTTCACTCACATAATGAAATCTACGACAGAGTTGGAAAGCAAGCCTTGATGTTCATCGATGTTCTCTGATTCCCCTGGGGGCTGCCATTAGGCATGGACACGGCCAGGGAGATGTGGGTGTCTTTGCAAGTACAAGTTACTACAATTCTCTAGTGATTCAATGAAAGTTCATTATCATAATGAATAGTAGCAGTATTGTTAGTATTAAATGAAAGTTCACCATCATCATTATTAGTATTGAGAACCCTCTTTTCTGCACCCTCTCACTGGTGGGTCTGGGCCATCAGCAATGCCCAGGGAGGTATAGATCTCTGCCAGGGTGAGGGTGATGGGGTGAGGCAGGAAGCAGCCAGAAGCAGCAGCTTTGGTCAGGAAGGGGATGGAGATGGCAGGAGCTGGGGGGAAATTGGAGGGGGTGACCTGCTTGCGTGGAGCCTTTCTAAGTGGGTAGGCTCAGCTGCAGTAGCGGCCAAGTATTTGCCTGCACATGGGGGATTTAGGCATTTAGCTGAGTCAGTGCCTACAATAAGAAATTCTAAACTGGGAACTTGTCCCTACTGCCACTCAGATGACTATCCATCAGTGACTGAGCTTAGGCTTGCCTGGAAATGGGTAGGAGCCCACATGTAGGACTGAAGACTGAATCTAGAATAAAAGATGTAAACTATGATAATGTGGTAGACTATTTTGTCCATTAGAAATTATGCTACATAATTACAAACATACACAAATATAAACACACACACACAGTATTGTCCCCTACTCATTCCATAAATGTGTTGCCTTTAGCTGGGACCCCCTGGCTTGCACTCTTTCCTATGGTCTGCTTCTATATCCTGCCCCTCCTCTAATTCTGGCTCAGGTGCCACCTCCTCCCTGAAGCCCTCCCTTAATCCCCCACTGGAGAGAGATTTTCCTCTTTGAATTGTCTCTGCCCTTGGCCTGAAGTACCTTGTATTATAGTTGTCATGTCCTCTACAGGATTAATTTCTGATTCTTTTTGTATTTTTCATAGGGTACAGCCTGGTTATTTTACAGTAACCAGAACTGGGTTGGTGCTAACTGAACTGGGCTCTTCGGGTCTGCAGGAAGTTATCAGTGTGTTCCCTGAGGGCTCCTCTGACACTCACCATCTATGGCTTTTTTTTTTGAGACAGAGTCTCACTATGTTGCCCTCAGTAAAGTACTGTGACATCACAGCTCACAGCAATCTCAAACTCTTGGGCTTAAGCGATTCTCTTGCCTCAGAAACCCAAGTAGCTGGGACTACAGGGGTCCATCACAATGCCTGGCCATTTTTTTGGTTGCAGTTGTCATTGTCATTTAGCAAACCCGGGCCAGGCTCAAACACGCCAGCCTCAGTGTATGTGACTGGCACCCTACTCCCAGAGCTATAGGTGCCAAGCCCATCTATGACTTTTGTTGGGGAATGAAATGAGGAGGAAGATCAAAGCCCAGCTACCTTGTGGCCAGCTACTGCCCAGAGCAGGAGTCTGCACTTTCAACACAACCAAACCATCAATGCCATCAGCAAGAACAGAATTGGCAACCTCTCACTTGGCCAGTTGTTCACCTCTTGTCTCTGACGTCTTTCATGGGATCTTCATAGCACTTTTATAGATGAGGAACCTAGGGTCCCAGGGAAACATCCCGAGACTCATACTGAGGCCTCTGACATGGTTGATAGAAGGACCCGGAACCTGGATTCAGGCACACCTGCCGGCAAGCCCGCCTTTATCACTTTGTTAGCTGAGTATCTTAGGCAAGTTACTTGCCCTTCTGATGCTAAGTCTTCATTGGAAAAGTGGGAATATAATACAGTACTTCCTAATGATGCTGTTGTGAGGGTTAAACTACATCCCTTTTGGAACGTGTTAAGCCTGGTCTCTGGAATGTGCTTGCTCAATGAATTTGAGTTTTCTGTCCTTTCACAAGAGCACTAAGTCTTGTATTAACTTTCTGGCTTATTCTTCCCTAAAAGGTTGATTCTTTCAAAGCTGAAAATGCAAGGGCTTGGGGCTGCCTCCCCTGACATTGTTTAGTTGTCCCCAGGATAGAGTTCCCCACTTCCTTGAGGGAGGGTGAGCCACCCACTGTCCTTCCTTCTCACCTCAGGACCCCTCTGAAGATCACCTACATGGGCAGTGCTACAGAAGCAAGGCTGAGGGCTGATGCCGAAGGGTATTTTGTTGCTGGTAGGAGTCAGAGACAGAAAGTTAGCAGATGCAATCCCATTTGCCCAGGATTTATAATTCCTGGGCTTGGGAGTGATTTAATTCCTGACTCCCAGTGTTTCCTAAGTGTAAAATACCGTACAACACATTCAGTTCTCGTGACCAAGCACAAGGAGGAAGAGTTGACCCAAGTGGAAATAGTGGGAAATGGAGAAATAAAGCAAAAAAAGACAAAGAGAGACAAAGAAAGACAGGAGACAAGTGATAGAATGGCCTCAAGAGGACTGACGTAGCTGATGGCTGCAGCCAGCACCTGAACTGTGGAAAAAACTTTATTTATACAGTATTGTGTCTCTCCTATGGCCTTGGTCACAGTCACCGCATGAAGGAATCAGGAGTGACATGGATTGAAATACAAGCTTGCAAGAGGTGAGCTAACCTTAAATGTAGGGTAGCACTGAGCCCCCTCCTCAGGGGCTATTTATTAAGGTTATACACTGAACAGGTGTGGAGATTTAAGGTAATTACATGTAAGGGTTGCAGGCATAAGGTTTGCCACGTGCTCTTTCTTCACATGTTCTTTCTTCACATGTTTTTTCCCCACAACCCCCACGAAGAAGTACCAAGCATCAATGTCCAGCACATGCTTACTAACAAGTGACCAATCTTATCTCACTCTGGAACACTTGGGGGTTTGCCCCTAAGTCACAAAACATCGTTTCCTTTTAATGTGATAGAAGTCAGTAGCTGTCTTTGCAAGCATGGTGTCCATTCCTCTACACGGTATCTTAACAAGGCTGCATAAATCTTAGAACATGAGGTAGAGATCAACCTTAAAGAGGAAAAACGACGTGCTTGCCGATAATGAGGAAAGCATGCGTGGGCTACTTGACTTCTGGCAGATGGAAAGAATGTTGATAGAGGGGGAGAAGTGGTTGGGGGTCACTTCTGAGCATTTCCCAGGTTGTGGGTGGCCACCCACAGCCCGCTCCCCGCAGTTAACCTTTTTGGACACTTAGCAGAAGATTCTTACCATTCAGCATTTAAAATGTGCTTATAATTTGTACCAGTTGACCTCCTGAAGTCATGTAGCGTTGAGTGATATCTGGATGAAATCTCTCCCTATGCCAGAATCTTGTCAGTATATAAGAAATTTAGAAGGATTCGGTACCAAAATACCCAGTATAATAGTTATACACTTTTAGTATTGTACAGACCTAAAATCTCAGGAAATATGAACGCTCTAGGCCTTCTGTGGTTTGTCTTGTCACTTCTGACACTGAAAGCAAGGCCTACATGGTTATTTGCCTGCTCACTTCGTGTTTATCTCTCCTGCATCAAGTTTACTTAGCCACTGATTTTTTTAACCAAGTGTTAGAGTCATTATTTAGTGTCTTTCTATAAATCTTATTTTGCGCTGTTATGAAAAACCTCCATTTTGAAAATCTACACTGTACATGTTTTACTGTCTTCAGACAATAAAGCCTCACAGTTAATTTGGTAAACAATTTCACTCTGAGGCATAACCTAACCAGGGAGGTCTAATAAAAACAGGAGGGGCTATTAAATATTTTTAATAAAATGTTGCCTTTGCCTTGTGCAGAACATATAGAAATATGGTCTTTAGGCTCGACACCTGTGGCTCAATGGGCTAAGGTGCCAACCACGTACACCTGAGCTGGCAGGTTCGAATCCAGGCCAGGCCCGCCAAACAACGATGGCTGCAACCAAAAAATGGCCGGGCGTTGTGGCAGGCACCTGCAGTCCCAGCTACTTGGGAGGCAGAGGCAGGAGACTCGCTTGAGGCCAGGAATTGGAGGTTGCTGTGAGCTGTGATGTCACAGCACTCTGTCCAGGGTGACAGCTTGAGGCTCTGTCACAAAATAAATAAATAAATAGGAAATATGGTCTTTAATTTAGCAAATATTTTTTAAAAGGTAGAGGTACTTTGTTAATTGTAGCTAAAATAATTCTTAATCATAACATTTCTGAAATTCTTGTAATTTTTTCCTCCTATTTATCAACAGTTGTTTACCAATCTGCTCTCTCCTTTCCCCATGCCCCACTATGTCATTAATTGTCACTAATTGTCCTCAAATCAAAGTTGAATACATAGGATTGCTTAATATTTCGATGTAGTAATTGTGTTTTCTTTTCTGAATGTATTTATCTTCGTTCATTGTTTACGTGGTTTTTGTTTCTAGTCCTTATCTTACACATTGTTATTGTTATTAAATTTTGTCTTTTAAATTCTGTGAAGGCAAGAGGTGGAAACCTAATTAACACATGTATATGTAAAAATAAAAGAAGAAAAAAGAAAACTAATATTTTTAAATAAATAAATAAAAAGTTGTTTACCAGATTATTTTTGTTTGAAGTGTGATATTTTTTTCTTTCTCTTTACAACTTCTTGCAAAAAAAAGTAGGTTTCTGCTAGTAAATTAAAGTAGACATCTAATATTTTATATGCCTTCTGAGCTGTGTACTTAATATTTGAATATTTGACAATTTGTTTTAGGACATAACTGATAAAATGGTGATGTGTATTAATGGTAGTTCAACCATATATTTACACTGTCTGGGAACGCGTGGTTGTAGTTTCCTGGTAGAAATAATTTGTCAGTATTCACCAGCTTGTAAAAACTTAGAAAGATAACTTAAACATTAAATAAACAATGACATGCAAAAAGGGAGGGAGCAATTAAAGTTTCCGGAATAAAAACAAAAGGCTACTATAAAAGACATTTTAGGGACATTAGGGGTAAATTTGAATATGGATTGGCATATGATGATATGGAATCTTGTCATATGTTCATCTTTCAAATCGGTGGGTACAAGAGAATTTATACTTGTCTGTATCAGTAGGTATGTATCACTCAGAGAGAGAGAATATGTAACAAAATATTAACCAACGTTGTTGAATCTACTAAATCTAGGCACAGAAAACACGGGTGTTCATTGTGGGATTATTTCAATTGTTTCAATTCTATTTATTTTTAAAATTAAAAACGTATGGGTCGGAGCGAGGCGTTCTCGCTGTGGACTTATTTCCATAGCAAGGATTACCTAGTCCATTGTGAGGCGGTAAGACCCTTGCTGACCTGCCTTTTTAAGTAGCAAGTGTCATATTAAGGCTTTCGGACGTCTAGGGAGACTTAAAACTCTGTGCAGTAATTTTGAGACCAGGCACAGGGAGATCTTTTTGGCTCGTTTTGTGCTGCCTGCCGTCGTTTTCTTTCTTAATGAAAATATCTTAGGTAAAGGTCAATGCCTGAGACATGGCCTGAGTTTGTAACTACTACCTGCTTTGACCTTTTAAAAATTTTTTTATATTTTTCTCTTTTTTAAGTGAAAGAAAATCTTTCCGGTCTTTTTTTTTTTTTTTTTAATTGAAAGAGAAAAATGTAAGACTCTTTCCCTGACCGGGAATCGAACCCGGGCCGCGGCGGTGAGAGCGCCGAATCCTAACCACTAGACCACCAGGGAAGACATGTGTATAAGCTCGACCAGGAACTATACTAAGGGAGAATACTATGACGCATAGTTTTTGCGACAAAGCCCTTAGAGGTGGTGTTGGAGTGTTCCCTAAGCTGTTCAGTGTGTGTGCTTCTCTTCTCCCCCCTGGCACTGCTAAACTGCCCCCGGGAGAGCGACGCCGAAACGGCGGCGTCAGGTGGAATCTAGTGGTCACTTTCCTGGAGGAAAGACGAAAATAATCACCATCCTGGAGAGATGGGAAAACAAAAGTGGTGTGTCAGAAGTGGGATTCGAACCCACGCCTCCATTCGGAGACCAGAATGCCCGTGGGCAAGGTACGCACCTTGAGTCTGGCGCCTTAGACCACTCGGCCATCCTGACACCCGGGAACGTAGTTGCTCTCACCGCCTCTAGAGCCTGTGCTGCCGGGGCTCGCAGCAGTGCCGTGTGGTGACCCCTTCCGGGGAATTCTAGGGATCGCGACAGCCTGGCAGCGTGCATGCCTTCAGCCAGTCTCTGGACCAGAGTTCTCAGGGGCGTTGGCACTGCAAACAGGCTGAACGGGAGTAACGGCCAGCCGGAGTGACCGCGGCACCGGCACCTGGTCCTGCCAATGGCAGGAAATGCAGTTTACAAAGACCAAGCAAATGCAGCCACCTCACTCCAGCAATAGCAGGGGAAAGTGGCAAATTGAATCACTATTTAAGTACAAGACAATTTGAAAAGCGCTTTCCGCAGAATGAGCGACACATGATTGCTGTTTTTCTTTTTTTTTTTTTTCCTCGCAAGGAACTGTTTTAGAATTTTTTTTTTCCTTCCTTTCTTCCTTCCTCCCTCCCTCCCTCCCTCCTGCCTTCCTTCCCTTTGGACAAGAGGCTTACATCGTCATCATAACTAGTGTCATAGCATCGTGGCTCACAGCAACTTCAAACTCCTGAATTCCAGCCTTCCTCTTGCCTCACCCTTCCAAGTAGCTAGGACTACAGGCGCCTGCCACCAGGCCTGGCTACTTTTTCTATTTTTAGTAGAGAGGGGTCTGGCTCTTAGGCTGGTCTACAACTGAGCTCAAGCATTCCACCTGGCACAGCCTCCCAGAGTGGTAGGATTACAGGCAGGAGCCACTGAGCCCAGCCTCTTTTTATAGTTTCAACTTAAAGTTTATTTTTTCTGATATAAGTCAAATCCTTCCTATTCTCCTTTGGTTTCCATTTGCATTGAATATTTTTCCATCCCTTTAGTTTTTGTCTGTATGTGTCCTTACAGGGGAAGTGAGTCTCATGTCGGCATCATACAGTTGAGTCTTAAAAAAAAAAAACATGTAATTGGCTCAGCGCTTCTGGCTCAAGCGGCTAAGGCGCCAGCCGCATACACCTGAGCTGGCGGGTGTGAATCCAGCCTGGGCCCGCCAAACAACAATGATGGCCGCAACAAAAAATAGGCGGGCGTCGTGGCAGGCGCCTGTAGTCCCAGCTACTTGGGAAGCGGAAGCAGGAGAATCGCCTGAGCCCAGGAGTTGGAGGTTGCTGTGAACTGTGATGCTACAGTACTCTACTTAGGGCAACAGCTTGAGGCTCTGTCTCAAAAAAAAAAAAAAATCCATTTAGCTAGCTAGGCATAGTAGCAAATGCCTGTAGTCCCAGCATTTGGGAGGTTCAGGCAAGAGGATTATTGCTCAAGCCCAAGAGTTTGAGGTTAGTGTGAGCTATGTGATGCCTTGGCACTCTACACCAGGGCAACAAAATAAATCATTTAGGCTGGGTGCCTGTAGCACAGTGGTTACAGCACCAGCCACATATAACGTGGGTGGGGGGGTTCCAACCCAGCTTGGGCCAGCAACACAATTGCAACCAAAAAATAGCCGGGTGTTGTGGCAAGCGCCTGAAGTGGCCAGCTACATGAGAGACTGAGGCAAGAGAATCACTTAAGCCCAAGAGCTTGAGGTTGCTATGAGCTGTGACATCACAGCACTCTACCAAGGGCAAAGTGGTGAGACACTGTCTCAAAAAAATAAATAAATAAAATTCATTTAGCCACTCATAGTTTTTGATGGGAAAATTTAATCCATTCACATTCATGGTAATTATTAGTAGATAAGGACTGACTGTTGTCATGTTCATTGCTTTCTGGTTGTTCTGTGGGTCCTTTGATTCTTTCTCTTCCTTTGTGATTTGTGATATGCTTTGATTCTTTACTTTTTATTTTGTGTGTATCTATTATAGGTTCTTGCTTTGTGATTACCATGAAGCTTACAAAACTGTCTTAAACCATGCCATTTTAAGCCGATAACTTAACTTTGCTCAAAAAACCAAAAGAAAACCTTATACTTTTACTCCAATCAACGGCAAATGCATATCTGCAGAAGTAGGTACTTACTCCAGTCTTTACAGACTGGCTTTGTCAGGAAATGCCCTTCATTAATCAGCCCAACCAGGTGTTCCAGAATGGTCTACGGGGAGGCTTCCTGCTGGAGTCCTTGGGCTGGCTGGCCTGGTGTCCTGGTGAGCTGCAGGCAGCTGGTAGACCAGATGCTCTGTAGTGGAGCTGTTGATTAAGTCTGCTGGGCTGGACCTGAAGCCTATATTGAGCTCTATGAAGTCCAACTTGCCACTAGAGTGGGCCTTGAGCCTGAGTCTACAGGGACCAGCTAAGCCCTGAGATGGGGCCTAGAGCTCGTGTACCCTGGAAGCTTAATCCTCAGGGTCAAGCCTGTGTCCTGGGTTTGCAGCGGCTGCCTGGAGCCTGGGTCCTCAGTCCACCAAGGCTAGCTTGGCTTCAGAGCCTACTGAGCTGGCCTAGACCCTGACCCCAAAGGAGTCTGGGTCAGCAAGTGCCAGTCTGGAGCCTGGGATCTTAAGTGCTTGTCTGCTGCCATGAGACACAGGAGCTGTTCTAAAGACTGAACATGTTGTTGTCCTGGACACTAGGGATGCAAGGACTGGCCTGGGTCCTGGGGCTTTAGCGGCCAGCCTGAAACTTCAGTCCACAGTGTTGGTCCTGGATCAGATTTACTGGGAAGGGCTAGAGCATGGATCTGCTGGAGTTTGGGAGGCAGAGTTTGGCCTGAAGGGTATGGCTACAGATATGACTTAACATTGGCTGGACCTGTGTCCCAAGAGTATCTGTCTGTTCCCTGAGACCAGATGTGCTAACTTGGCTCTAGGGTGAGTCTCTGAACCCCAGGATATAGTAGGCTCTGAATCCCAGGACTATAGGAGAAGGCCTGACACTGGGATAGACCTAAGGTCTGGAGCCAGGCCCTGGGTATGACTGGAGACTGTAGGGCCTGGTCTGATGCTGAGATAAGCCTGAAGCCCTGTACCACCAGGCAGGTCTGAAGCTTCAGGAAACTGAGGCCTACCTGGAGCTAAGGATATCCCAAACTCTGTACCACAGGTGCTGGGTGAGCCATAGACTGAGACTGAGACCCCAGCCTGGATCCTGGGGGCTGTGGGGTTAGACCTGGGGTCTGGGGCTGGGTAGTGCTGGGTTTTACCAGGTGGGCCTGGGGTTGGAACCCAAGGCAACATCCCGATGTTACTTCCTTCTCCCTTACCCAGTGAGGGTGTCTTGCCTCTGTGCTATGCTGCCTGGATGTGAAGCAGGGGCAGCATGGATAATGGCAACAACCCTTCCTGTAGCTCCTATGATTCTCTTTGTATTTCTCTGCTGTACCCCAGAGCTGTGATTTCTCACCTGTTTTCCCTACTTCTTCTGAGAGGATTTTCATTTGTGGATAGTTGTTCCAGAGAGTCCCCTTCTGCTATCTTGCTCTGATACTAAGGTGAAACACATTTCTCATCATTTTGGAGCACTATCTAAAGGGAGCACTGTGTGCTGCAGAAGGAATACAGGTGTTTTCTGTCACTCTCACATCCTAATACCTCTGGTGGCCTACTTGGCCTTCCAGACCTCTGGCAGCCTGACCTCAGCTCACTGTCTCTTCTACATCTCAGCAAGCCAGGTGCACTTTCCTCAACATCCTTGATCTATCTTTGTTCCTTCTGACTCACCCAGAAAACTCCTTGGATCTAGCTGAGCCCCTAGAGGGCGAGCGACAAGGACACAGCAGAGAATAAAACAAAGTTTCTGTTCTCAGTGATGTTCACATTCCAGCAGAGAATGACCTGGAATAAAATAATTTGCTGGGGGCGATATGTACTGTTAGAAAAAATAAAGCAGAGACAGGAGTTAGAGAAATGCAGTGGCTCAGATGGTTTCTCAGGGTTGGGCATTTGAGTGAAAATAGAAGAGAATTTTTTTTTTTTTTTTTTTTTTTGAGACAGAGCCTCAAGCTGTCACCCTGGATAGGGTGCTGTGGCATCACAGCTCACAGCAACCTCCAATTCCTGGCCTCAAGCGAGTCTCCTGCCTCTGCCTCCCAAGTAGCTGGGACTACAGGCGCCCGCCACAACGCCCGGCCATTTTTTTTTTGTTGTTTTTTTGGTTGCAGCCGTCATTGTTGTTTGGCGGCCCCGGCTGGATTCGAACCCGCCAGCTCAGGTGTACATGGCTGGCGCCTTAGCCCGTTGAGCCACAGGCGCCGAGCCAGAAGAGAATTTTTTAAAGCCAACACAAAGAGGCAAAACAGATGGTATGGCTGAAACTGACATGAGTGAAGAAAAGGCCTCTGAGCTGTGTGATGAGATATCACCTGTTTTTCAGGGAGCCTCTGGCTGCTGGCTCTTGGCTGCAGGAGTGGGGGTGGGGAGGGGTAGAGGGGAGGATAGCCCTAGGAGCATCAGACTGTGTGGGGAGCAGTGAGAGTCACTGCAAGCCACCTGAGGCCAGACTGGATGGCAGCAGGTAAGCTGATGAGGGAGAATTGAGTTTGAGATAGATGTTGCAGGTGGACCTAACAGGATTTGCTGATGTGCAAGAAGAAAAGGAGTCCCTAGGCCTCAAGGAGAGTCCTTGGCTTGATCAACTGGACAAAAGAAAAGCTGAGAGGAGGCCAACTGTGCAGGAGGGAGACCTTCCAGTTTGAGGTGCCCACCAGATAGGTCAAGTAAGCAGTTCCACGGGAGAATCAGGGTTGGAGAGTCATTGGTCAGTAGATGTCACTTTAAGCTAGGCACAGCATGAGCTCACCTGGAAAGCAGTTTCAGGGATCAGGACTAATCCTCAGGAAACACAAATAGGTTGAGAAAGAAGAGGAAGCAGCAAAGAAGGCTAAGAAGAAACAACAGGTGGAGAAACAAGGACCACAGAAGAGTGCAGGCATGGACTATGTAGAGGAAGAGTGTGGTCGAGTGCCCTGCTCTGTTGGGAGGAGAAACAGGACCCACTGGAGCAGGCTCTGCTGAGGACAGAGAACAGGAGGTAGTGAGAGCATATAGTCATATCTTTTGAGAGATGTTCTGATGTAAAAGAGTAAGCAAAATGCACTCCTACTCTCTGTAGGAGACCATGGGATCATGGGATCAAGGGAGACTTTGGATTTTTTTTTTTTTTAGACACAGGCTGACATTGTCACCCTTGGTAGAGTGCTGTGGTGTCATAGCTTACAACAACCTCAAACTCTTGGGCTCAAGTGATTATCTTGTCTCAGCCTCCCAAGTAGCTGGGACTACAGGCACCTGCCACAACACCCAGCTATTTTTTTAGAGATGAGGTTTCTCTCTGGCACGGGCTGGTCTCAAACCTGTGAGCTCAGAAAATCCACCTGCCTCGGCCTCCCAGAGTGCTAGGATTACAGGCATGAGCCACCACACCCAGTGGAGACTTTGAATTTGCTTGAAAAGATGCAATACATGTTGCTCAAGGCTAATGGGGATGATCCATGGTTGTTCAGCTTTACAGCATTCCTTGAATCTCTGCCTCTCCTGGCTACGTGGTGAAACACAGAGAAACCTCAAAATGGTATATTTTTAAAAGTTGAAGTCAAATTAAGGTAACACTGAATTATAAACAATGCAGTAGCACTTTGTACCTTGGCAATATTGTGCAACTACTACCTCTGTTTAGTTCCAAAATATTTTCATAAGAAAAGTAACTCTGTATCTGTTAAAGTTACATTCTCCCCTTTACTAAACCCCATATATGGAAACTTCCAATTAGCTTTCTGTCTTTGTGGATGTGCCTATTCTAGATATTTCATGTAAGTGGAATCATACAGTATATGACTTATTGTGTGTGACTTACCTTTAGCATCATGTGTTGAGGTTCATCCATATTGTAGGATATATTGGTACTTTCTTCCTTTATGGCTGAATAATACTCCATTACATATATATACAGCAATTTCTTTTTTCTTTTTCTTTTTTTTTTTTTTTTGAGACAGAGCCTCAAGCTATCACCCTGGGTAGAGTGCTGTGGCATCACAGCTCACAGCAACCTCCAATTCCTGGGCTCAAGCGAGTCTCCTGCCTCTGCCTCCCAGGTAGCTGGGACTACAGGCGC
>CAUYON010040220.1:0-27941 GCA_963573935.1 Arctocebus calabarensis | reverse complement strand
AATGTCTTTATATAGTGATCTAGAAAATGCCATGAAGGCTATCTGTAACAGTACGATCAAAATATTTCTGAATGTATATGAAGCACATTGTGCCCTATGATTGCACCAATGTACACAATTATGATTCAATAAAATTATAAATAAAAAAAGGATGACATCTATGTTAATGTCATATCCAGCTGACACTCTCAGCCACTCCCCAAGAAACCCATAGTCCCAGCCACATAATAGTGAGCACCAGGAGTTCACTTAATAGTTTCTAAACCTTCACCAGGTGACTTCGTTTGCTTTTGTTTAACTGATGGTATTCTTGATGACCGCCTTCTGAAAGCTGATTAGATTTCATGTTATGAAAGGATGCTTTGGCTTACACAGGTCATAACCATTAAATTTATCACATTAAAAAAAATAATAAAATGCCTGTTCAGACCATTGCTATGATGTTAAAATATCTCTCAAACCTGCTTTCCACCTGATTTTACTGAGTTTGGCTATTGTTGCCTTGCAAGGAAGAGAGAAGGGTGGAAAACACAGCAATTATCAATCTTTCCCAGGTGGTAAAAAGAAAAAAGTGAATGGAAACTTGGCATTATTATTTAAAAAGTCTTGTTTATAATGAGGATTTGCAAGGGACATTGTAGGGAACACCTCCCTGGAATGTCTCCTCAACAATTGCAGTGGCTAACTCAACAGTTCAAGCCCAGAAATTACTGGGAATTTGGGGAAAACACTGTATAGCAGTGCAGTAAGACTGGGGAAAAATGGTTATAAATCTCATTCTCTGTAACTTGAACAGAAACTCAGATTCAATGAGGCTTAGCAATAGGTGATACTGGTAGAGCCACTAAGTCCATTCCAACCTGCTCTTTTCACCTGTGGCTAGTGGAACAGTGGAACCTAGTGGGTAAAAATTACTATGCCAGTAGATGTGACTCAATCAGGGCATGAGATTTGGGCAGTTGTGCAACTCAGTGGACTCTTCCAACACATAGAGGGATGCCTCTGTGATTGTGAGGAGTGTGTTCTTCCAAGGGCAGAGAGGGACACCTTTATAGTCAGAATGAGTGGACTCCTGTTGTTGGAACTTTTGCCACCCATAGAAAAAATAGGGACTCCATTTTAGGTACAAATTAGTTGGTGATTTATTTACACCTATGCAGGCAGTTGCTGCCCCAAAGGGCAAACAGCCCAAATCAGGTGGTTATTTATTACATCTGCACAGGTGACCCCTTCCCCAAAGGACAAATGGCCCCTAAGTGCAGTACAGGCTGATTTTTATACCCCTTTTGTGCTGATGTGGCAAAGCAAGCATGTACAAAAGCAGAACGTGGCTAGTTATATGGCAGGGTTACAGTCAGGTGGTTAGCTCAGGGTGGGGCTACAGTCAGGGGGCTGGTACAGGGGGTTACATCATGGCAGTTGGCATGAAGACTAACTTGGCTTGGGAGACTCGGTAGCTTGGGAAACTCTGCTTGAGTGAGTTTCCACCATTGTTTCAACCACAGCTAGGGAGGTCAGGGAACTCAGAGAACTTCCTTGTCAGAAAGCTGTTCTCAGAATTAAACCAAAAAGGGGGGTTTGAGACAGATGGGGACTCAGGCTGAAACAGTTAGGGGCCTTTAGGGGTTTTCTTGCCAAGTCAGTTATTACACTGTGTTCATGACAGAAATGTCTCATGGCTGGAGCATGTGGAGCTTTGCAGCTGATGGCAGAGGTCTCTGGTTCTTGGTCTGGATCAGTTTTTCTGAGAAGATCTCTAGTTCTTGGTCTGGGTCAGAGCTCCAACATGTCTATGCTTCTGGCCAGATCTCTAGTTATAGCCTGTGGCTGATGCAGGGGGAAGAGGGAAAATAACCAGATGCAGCTCTTTGGCTGCCAGTCAGCCAACACCTTAACTATCATCTGTGTCTTCTCTCAGAGATAGACAATTCCTCCTCAAATTTTAGCACTCCACTAGGAAGCAAGAATAAATTTTACAAGTGTTCCTCTAAGAAAGGAACACCTAATTTTCCTGTATACAAAAGCTGCCTTCTGATACTTAGGAGAGAGGCAGAAATCACTCGTCTTTTCTTAAGTAGCCTAGAAAGGCATTAAAGATTTGCCCCATTTATGCCTGACTCTTCAGAGGACTGAATTAAAGTATAAATTCATTACTCAATTGCTCCAGACATTAGGAGGAACTTACAAAATTGGCTTGAGGCCCTTGCTCTAATTTGGAAAACCTAAGAGTAGCCACGTTGTTTTTTTATTATTAAACCAGGACAAAAAAAAAAAAGAGAGAAGGAAAAGACAGCAGTTCTAGTGACATGGTACAGCCTGGCAGGCAAGCCTTATATGGTATGGAAGGGTAACTACTAGAGAGATCAGCACATTCTCAGAAGTGAAGACCTTGGGGCATGGGAAGTCATTTGGCGCCAAGTATGGTTACTGCCTGGCTCCAGGTGCTTTGCCTGTGGAAAGCCAGAAGATAAGCTTTCTCCTACCTGTGTTTCCCCTCAAGTCCAGGATTCTTGACCCCGAAGTCTATAACTATCAATGGGGCATCTGGAAGTCCAGTAACCAAATTTTCTCTTAATTTTTACAGTTGGGAAAATTGGCTATTCTCTCACGTCTTCTAGTCATGGATTAAACATCTTTACTCTTAACAAGAGAAATACTGGCTAAAGCAGGAAGAGCAGTTTATGTGAATAAAGGACAGAATCTTATGCCCTCCCCAATTAAAGACAGATGGTAACTCTAAAGGATAGGCTACTGAAAAACTAATGATAGGAACGAGTATATGCTCTACGTGTTTTTTAAAGCAAGATTTAAAGATCTTGCTTTTTACCTCTTGCCACAGTTAAAATTAGTAGAACTTAAGAGCCAGACTCATCACACCCAAGTGACACCCTAACAGGACACGTCCTACTTGACATCTGGATCTTGAAAACTGGTTGGTGGAAAAGAAATGGCAGGAAGAGACATCTTTCTGCTTCTCATAACCCTTTTGTTTCTAAGTTGGGGAAAGGGACAAGATTAAATGCCCTTTCAATGAGACAAAAGCATTTGGACTTAAAACATTATGAATGTTTAGCAAAGGTGTTTGCTAAAAATGTTATGAATGTGTCTGATTTTTGGCTTCCAGAAGGAACATGTGTAGATCAGGTGTTTACAACTCATTTAGTAGGAATTTGTAATCTATTAGAAGTGTTCAGAAATGTCACTGTGTTCTATCACAACCAAAAGACTCTCACCTATTATAATTTATATGGGTGGAATCAGCAAGACCAAACAAACAAAGAGATTTGCTTTCTATCTGCCTTAAAACAGTTACATGTGGAGAAGGTTGTGTAATGTTCTCAGAATACTCTGCCTCCTGTGTTAATTTAATTGATAGCTTGCTCCAATGTCATAAGACAACTACCTTATCTTATGCCAATATGCATATCAAAATTTGTAAAGAAAAGATGGAGACTTTACCTCTTTCATGCTTCCATGGATGGAGCAGGAACATATTCTTCTTAGCAAAGTTTCTCAAGAATGGAAGAAAAAGTATCCAATATACTCAGCCCTATTATGAAACTAATCTATAGCTTTCATATGAAAGCTATAACCCAACTATAACCCAAGAAGAAGGGGAAAGAGGAGAGGGATGGGAGGGGAGGAGGGAGATCGGGTGGAGGGAGGGTGATTGGTGAGACCACACCTATGGTGCATTTTACAAGGGTACAGTTTAATTTACTAACTGTAGAGTATAAATGTCTTAACACAATAACTAAGAAAATGCCATGAAGGCTATGTTAACCAGTTTGATGGATCTATTTCAAATGGTATATAAAACCAGCACATTGTACCCCATGATTATATTAATGTACACAGCTATGATTTAATAAAAAAAGAAAATTTATAAGGGATGGTTTTTGCTGTGTGGGCAATAGGTTTTTTCTTCTGTTCCAGCTAATGCCAGAGGACCCTGTTCTCTAGGGAGATTAGTACCTTTCTTGCCCACGGAATTGGAATGAAAAGGACCCAGGAGGCCCAAGATTTTAATCTCTGAGAAGGTCAGACTGATGTTCACCTCCTTAGCTGGGCTGAGTATATTTTCTTGCCTTTACTTATCATGACAGCTATGATAATTGAATTCAATGAGATGGGTCAACTAGCTCTTACCATGGTAAAGCCTTGAATGGTACCTCACACACTATTAGTTCCCTAAACATAGAGCTTAGAAAAGTCTGGGAAATTGTCTTAGAAAGCCAAGTAGGTATTAATTATTGCTTTTTAGACAAAGTCACAGATATGCAGAATCTAAAGGAATTTATGGTTTTAATTCTTGTTTACCTCATTTAAGTTGTTCAAAGCCTTAGTTAATGGTGTAGGAACTATCCTTTAGTCTCATTTGTATGTTATTGCATCTAACAGATGCATGTTTTATGTCCCACTGTAACTCTTGTTGCCCTAAGTGTCATTTGATTAACTACTCAGGACATGATCAATCCAGATTTGCTTTTACTGTGGACCCCTGAATTGCCTTTCCCCAAGGAACCTGTCTGTCCCCCCTTTATTATCATCCATTTTCAGCAGGAAGAAGTTTGGAGTAGTTCTTTTTCTCTAACATCATTGAGAGCTTCTATTCAGAGAGAATTAATAGAGGGTTCTCCAACTCAGGGCTAGAAAGGAACCCCTCATTTGCTAGGCCTGGGTGAGCTCAGAAATCATTCTCATCACAGACCCCCATCTCTAGGCACAAACAGGCTGGCCTTTCTGGGCAGTTTCTCCTTGAGTAGGAAGCACACATCCTAATTGGCAAGGACTGCACAGACTGCCTTCCTGCGCTAATTTTAGGATTATTTTCTGCCCATCGACCTCTGGTCCACTGTGGCATACTTCCTCAAAACCCACTGCCTGCAGGGTAGGAAAAGCAGCATTTAAACCCTCTAGACTGAAGACTCAGGGGGCTTCCTACATGGTTCCCCCCTCCTCTGTAGGAGATTCTGTTCCCTCTCTTTTGATTCTTCTGTATCTTTTTTTTTTTTTTTTTTTTTGCAGTTTTGTCCGGGGCCGGTTTGAAACTGCCACCCTGGTATATGGGGCAAGTGCTCTATTCACTGAGCCACAGGCACTGTCCCTTATATATCTTCCTATCAATCTTTCCCTGTCAATAATATCTATCCTGTCGCTTATCTGCATGGTCTGTGCTTTCATTCTTTGTATCCTGACACCAAGAACTTGGCATAGAGCAAAATTCCAGCACCAGTATGACTTTTAAGGTATTCTTTTACTTCTTAGATGAGTTTTAGTAGTCATGGTTTTATAGGGATAGAACTATAAGACATGGGCATGAGACTGTAGGACCTGTTACTTAGAATTATGTTGTTTGAACTCTAACCATTTAAATATTGAGTTCTGATATAATTCCACAGTGAATGAAAATGACATGCTTGATGATTTCACTTCTTTGAAGTGTGTTGAAACTTGCTTTGTGGTATAGAATATGTTCTGTGTCTTGAAAATTCTCTCATGTGTTTGAAAAGTATATATTCTGCAGTCACATAGAATTTTCTATGTATATTTTAGTAATATTTAAATCTTTTACATTTGTCCTGTCTGGAATCATTTTACTTCAGTTTGAAGTAAGTCATTTTATCTTATATTTTGGGTATATTAACAATCATTTTATCAGTGAATGTATCCTTATTTACTTTTCATTTTAAAAAGGTATAATTGCTGGGTATAGAAATTTAGGTTGGCATTTTATTTTTCCAAAATTATATCAATGCCATTGCATTATCTTCTGACTTTTATGGCTAATATTAAGAAAGAACTGCTCATTTTTATCATTATTTAAGGACACTACTTCCCCCCTATGCACATTCTTAGCTGTCTTCAAGATTACATTCCAGCAGCTTGACTGTGATATGCCCAGGTATGGTTTTCCTTTTGCTTATTCTTGTGGTTCACTGAGCTTCTTAAATCTGTGACCTGATGTCATGAGCCACATTATTCAGCATATGAAGAAGATTCTAATTACTAAATATTATTTCTTAAATATAGTTCCTCACATTCTCTTCTGATCATCTGAGACTCCAAAGAATGCACATTTTTACAGTGTTCACATATCTGTGACATTTCCATTCTGGTTTCTTTTTTTTTTTTTTTCTTATGTAGTCAATTTAAGGATTTTCCCTTGGCCAGTTTTCTAGTTCATTTATCCTGCCTTATGCTATTGATAGTTACTGCTAAATCTGTTTTGTGAATTCTTCATTTCTGATATTGTAGTTTGTAGTTCTACCTGAACATTTCACTCTTTAATAGATCACACTGCTCTATTAAATTATATTTTCCTTTATTTTTCCATCTTTTCTTCCATTTTATCAGATGAGTCACAATTATTTTAAAGTCTTTGCTAATTTCACTAACTGAATCTCTGGATAAGCATCTAGTAACTTATTTTTGATTGTTAGTCATTTTATCCTGCTTCCTTGCAGGGATTTTTAATTATATTTTTGACATTGTGAATTATTTTATATAGAATCTTAATGATTTTATTTCCCAGTGATGAGTTTTAGATTATTTTGTTCTGGGAAGCAATTATATTTCTGGATGATAATGTAGATGAGGAGGCTTGATTTTAGGCTTTCATAGGGTATGTACATTGATATTGCCCTTAATCCTATGGTATAGGCCTTACCCTTGAGTCATAGTTTTTCTGGGATCTGATGGGAATCTCCTGACTATTTATCCAGGATATTTCTCTTAGTTTGGAGTTGAAGTCCAATACTAATCTCATCAGTATCATAGTGCAGCACCCCTTTTTTCTGCTATCAGTCTTTTAGTGACAGATCTCTACTAGAATTCCTATAATCTATCTTAATTTTTCTGCATATTTTTGCTTTTAGAGTCTTATCTCTTTATTATTTGGTATGTTGGATGTGTATTTAAACATTATTTTTAAAAATATTGTGATGCATATAATGATGTTATCTTCCTTTACCTAGAACTTGTATGTTCTTTTGCCTGGTACCTGAAGAAGAGACACCAATGTCTGATTTTCTGTATTCAGGGTTTGAAAATCCTGGACCATATCACCAAGTCCCTAAGCAAAAGATGCTGGTATGGTTGAGGAGAGAAGGGAGCACTCATGCACTATTGGTGGGACTGCAAACTAGTATCACCTTTATGGAAAGAAGTATGGAGACTCTTTAGAGAATTAAAAGTAGACTTTCCATTTGAGCCTGCAATCCCATTACCATGTATCTCCCCCAAAGAAGAAAGTCATTTTACTATAAGGACTTTTGCACGCAAATATTTATAGCAACCTGATTTATAATTGCAATGATGTGGAAACAACCCAAGTCCCCTTCAACACATGAATGGATTAATAAACTATGGTATATGTAGACTGTGGAATATTATTTAGCCATTAAAGGATGGATATTTTGCATCTCTTGTAACAATTTGGATGGATTTAGAGAATACTCTGTTAAGTATCCCACAATGGAAAAACAAACATCATATGTACTCAATACTAATTTGAAATTTGTACATTAGCAACTACATGCTCACATGAGAGAAAAACTCAAATTTAAGGAGGCAAAGGGAAAAGGATTTGGTGGGTTCCTGTCCAGCAGGAACATGTAGGTTTATGGAAGACTTCTTGGGTGAACAATACAACTAAAACTTGGGACTTTACCTTATAAATTCAAACAATGTAGTCTAATCAAGTGTACCCTCATATTAATCTGAAATAAAAAAAAAATCCTTGGCCAAACCAGAACATTAAAAATTTGGCTGTAGATTCTGTGAGGGCCTGTATATTCTGATTTACTTTACTCAAATGATGCAGCTGTTTTTAGTCCTAAATCAAAACAGGATCCATTTACCAGGTCTCTACCTTTCATAGAGCTTGGGAGCATAATTACCAAAACCAGCCAAATCTTATTTCACTTCTCACCATTTTCAGATAGGCAAATGATTATATGGCTAAAAGCATTTTTCTCTCTGGATATCTGATAACTTGCAACCTCAACCTGGTAATTCCTTACTTTGTTGTTAACTATCTGATACTTTTGAGAAGATTGAAAATATTTTAACTCAGTTTTTGGCTATTTGGCTATTTATTCATTATGAGGTTAGTTTAAAGTGCTTACTCTTCCAATGATGGAAACGTAAGTTCATTTATTTGATTCTGTGTGGATGTCAATTTAATCCATTATCATTTACGTAAGCGTCTGCCTGTTGATCTGTAGTAACACTCTGCTCACAAATTAAATGTCCATTTATTGAGTGTGTTCCTGGTGTCTCTAATCTGCTTCATTGGGCTATTTAGTCTATCTACACCAATGCCACAATATTAATTACTATGTATTTATAATAATGACTAGCACAGTAAATCCTCTTTGTTTATTCTTTCTTTTTCAATACATATCTTAGAATTATCTTATCGATTTTCACATAAATGCTAGTTGATAGTTAATTGAGATTAGTTTAAATCTATATTAGAGGAATGACTTTTCTGAATTACTGAATACAATTAAGACCATGTTATATCCTTCCATATACTTGAGTATTCCAATTTTTTAAATAACATGTGTAGAGGATTTATAAAGCTTTCATTAGTTTAATTCTAGATATTTGAAGTTTTTTATATTATTGCAAAGATTTTAATTTTATTTTTTAAATTTGTATTGCTTTTCTACAGGAATATAAGCAACATTTTTTTTTTTTTGAGACAGAGTCTCAAGCTGTTGACCTGGGTAGAGTGCTATGGCGTCGCAGCTCACAACAACCTTAGACTCTCGGGCTCAAGCAATTCTATTGTCTCAGCCTCCCAAGTAGCTGGGACTATAGGTGCCCACCACAACACTGGGCTATTTTTTTGTTGTTATTGCAGTAGTCGTTGTTTTAACAGGGGGCCAGGTTTGAACCTGCCAGCCCTGGTGTATGTGGCTGGCACCCCTACCCACTGAGCTACAGGCATTGCCTATAAGCAATTTTTGACCATGGAGCCATCAAACATACTAAATTTATTTATTCAACTAATTTATATGTGAATTCTTTTGAATTTTCTACATATACACTCATTTTATCAGAGAACATTGAAAGTTTTTTCTTCCTAAATAGTCCCTAAATCTTTTATTTCTTTTTTCTCATTTTCTGATGATACGTACATTATTTGATAGAAGTGGTGACAGAATGCATTTTTATTTCATTCCCACTAAGAGAGCAATATTTGCAGTATTGTACCATTAAATATATTGTTTACTATAGATGTGCTGGAACTTTATCAGATTTAAGGAGGTCTCTTTCTCCTTCAAATGTACTAAGACAATTTTTCATAACTGGAGTTTCTTAAATATGTCCCTATATCTCTTAGGATGATCATACAAATTGAATTATTTTTTGACTTTTAAAAATATTTTCTCTGGGAATAAACCAAATTTAATGTAATAAATTATTTTCTATACATATTACTAAATTTGCTATGTTTTATATTATTGCATCTATGTTCAGGAGTGATATGTATGTTTTATTTCTAACAATATCCTTATCAGGTTATTAATGTTTTTATAAAAATAAAACATTATTATTTGGGACTTTTAATTTTTCTTTCTTAGGGTATACAGCATTTTTCTAATCGATTTTAGGTCTCTAATTTCTTGTGGTTTATTGGCAACTTTTCTTTTTCTAGGAATTTTTCATATAATTAAATATTTATATTTAAATAAACATTTTCAGTCTAAATATTTAAATTTGGCTCAGCGCACATAGCTAAGTGGTTAGGGCACTGGCCACACGCACTGGGGCTTGTGGATTAGCACCTGGCCAGGCCTGCTAAACAACAATGACAACAACAACAAAAATATAGCCGGGCATTGTGGCAGGCACCTGTAGTCCCAGCTACTTGGGAGACAGAGGCAAGAGAATTGCTTAAGCCCAAGGGTTAGAGGTTGCTGTGAACTGTGACACGACGGCACTCTACCGAGGGTGACATAGTGAAACTTTGTCTCAAAATAAATAAATAAATAAATAAATAAATTTTAATTTATTTGCAAATGGCCCCACAATTTTTCTGTAAGGGGTCAGGTGGTAAAGTATTTTAGGCTTTATGGTCCTCACAGTCTCTTTAATAGATACTCAACACCTTCAATATAGCATGAGCACAGCCATACACAACATATGAACTAAGCATACCTGTGTTCCAATAAAACTTTATTTATAGGCATTAAAATTTAAATTTCAAATAATTTTAATATATTGTAATATACTTATTTTTTCATCAATTAAAAATATATAAACTCATTGTTTATATATTCATTCTCAACTCATTGTTATGTAAAAATAGGTGTTGGGCCGGATTTGAATAGCAGGCCATAGTTAACCAATCTCTGACATAGAGTTTTTCAGATACCCTTTTATGATCTTTCTTTGGTTTATAGGATAATTAATACTTTTAATATATTTGTTCTTAATACATGCTACTTATGTCTTTTCTTAAGACTGATTAAGAAAATTAACCTTGCCAGGGGGTTACCAATTTTAAATTCTTTTAAGAGAATCAAATTTTGGCTTTATTCCTTTCCTCTGTGTTATTTTTTTTCTAGTTCACTAATTTGTTCTTTTATTAATTGTTTCCAGATTATTTTTCTGCATTTAATTTGCTATTCTTTAATCGTTTTAGAAGAGTACTTGAATGTTTATTTCAGCTTTTCTTTTCACTTTTCACTTAAGGTTATAAATCATTTCTCTAGCATGGCTTAACTGCCCTCTCCTACTTCTGATATGCAGTATTTTCATTTTTGTTCAGTTCAAAATATTTTCTGATTTTCATTTGATTTCCTCTGTGACCCCTAGATTTTTTTATCCCTGTTCTTATTTAAAAGGTGGTCTAAATAAAATAATTCATTATTACTGAAAATAGAAATTCCCTATTATTTTGCTTTTAATGTATTGGGGAAAAATATGGCCTTATGAGATGAACTTTCAAGATGTTATTTAAATTTGTTTTAATGTGGTAATACTATATGGTTGAAATGTCTTCTGAGTGTTTGAGACAAATGGTGGTTTTCTACTTTGTGGGGTGCAATGTTGTTTGTATTCATCATTTTAGTTATGTACATATATTATGGCAAATGAATAAGCTTTAGTGTATGTGTGTATGTGTGTGTAGCACTTATAATTGTCCTTGTCAAATACTATATTTATTCCTTTGTATACTTTAAGTATCAATTTCTACTACGTGTGCATTAATATATTTTACTATGATGAATATTTTGAGTTTTTGAAAATCTATTTGAAATAGTATGAAATTTATCTATGCCCAGTGATAAGTGAACACGTTAGTAATGAAAAGAGGAAATAGCTGAGTAGTTGAACACTAAACCTAGAATTAGCAGTGAATTGCATGTGGTTAGGGCATGGTGAGCTGTCTGGTGGGCTAGAAAGATCTAGGTGTTTGGATTTTTGTGTCTTTGGATCATGCAAAGATCCAAGCAAAGCAATAAATCAGGTAGTAAGTTCTAACATACCTCTTCAATTTTGTTTCCTTCATATACTTTTCTTGATGAAAAATTATTATGAAATCTAGTTTCCTTAGCTCTTGATAAAGCCTTAAAATATGTATAACTGTCATTAAAAAAAAGAATTAATGGGGACATGTATTGTTGTATGCAGATTTCCAGTGGAAACCTGCAAATGCTCACTTTTGAAACATTCTTGCCCACTCTTTTCAATAAACCAGTTGTGAGCCCAGTATATTTGCATACCCAAAAGAATAATTGTCTCAAAGATATGGACTGTGAGCACATGTGGTTGTCTACCAGATTATGAATACTAGGCTTGAGACATATATTTTTCAGGTGTACAGCTTGGGGAAATTATTGAACACTCAGCACAAATGCCACCTCTTGGAGAATATTTGGAGAAATGTAGGTGCTACTGTATTTTGAATAATCAGTCCCTCTAGCTCTCATTTTGACTGATGGAAAACTTATTTTATTTTCCCTTGACAAAGGGAAAGAAAATTGTAGCTCTCTTAATGCATAGTTTGTTAAGCAATTTCCATTTTGTAGTTACATCTCACAGATGTTCTGAAACGGTTAAGCCAAAAAAGCATGTTTCAACTTACAAGTAACTTATAACAAAATATACATCCATCAGTTGGTTAAATATATATGTTTCCCTGGTAATTCAGAAACAGAAACATCTGTATAGGCCAGTATAATCTTTTCTTACTTTGCCTGACTGTTATAAAGTCATATACTTTGCCTGAATGTTTGACTTTTTATTTATATTTTGCATTTTATTATAGTATTACTTAAAAGTGTAAAAAATATTTAGATGTGCATGCAGCCTAGATCTAAGTGTCCTATAGATCTGAAGAAGCTCAAGTCCTCAACCTATTACCTTCAGAATGAATTACAAATTTTGTTTATTAAACTAGATCCAGATCTGATTTGTCAGAGAGTAGCCCCCAAATAACTAATTTTTCAAAACATGTTCAGTGTTAGCCACAGTTTCTCATGGATGACAGCTATTTCAAGTCATTCTGGTATGAATAGGGTGACTACAAAATTTGATGTGCCAAGCCCACTCTGGTTTAGGTCTTTAGTCCAAGAGTTATTATTACTAGTGGTAATTTATTCTCACAAAAAATACAACTTTGGATGACAAATTAAGTAGCCACCCTAGATTTAAGAGGCTAACATTCATTAGCATTCTAAAGAAAGAATAATCATTGAATACAGGATTTTCCAACCTTTTTTGTCTCACAGCACATTTGAACCTATAGTTAAATTTCTAAGGCACATTTAAATTATGTTGATCAAAAAATGGTAAAGAGAGAATATACTTATTGTGCTTTGAACTTCTTTTGAAAATAATTTAATTATCTTTAAAAATTTTTGCAGCACACCTAAGATCCTCTCTACCAGCTGAAAATCTCTGGCCTAATATTACACAGTCATGCTATTAGCTCCTCCTAATAAAGTCTGCCATTTATTGTCAAACATATCAGTCCCACCCTTTGGTTTACAGTATATATAATATGTTTAAATTGTGGTCACAAGTGTATTCATGGATCTTTAACTTGATGACCATGGACAATATTATTTAATGAATATTAACTCAATAACTTAATGAATGCTACATAGACTTCTCTCAGGATTTTCCTGCTGTAGAGTAAGACAACCTCTTTATATTAATGTATTTTAGAGATTTATTCTTATACTATTATTTGCCTACAAACAAGTCCTCAAAGTAAGCAACTTATAGAAAATAATATTTTTAATATGTTAATTAAATGTTTTTTAAGTGTGTTATTCCTTTAGAATATTAACTCTAAAATGTTTCACAATAGCTAATGGCTTTATATTAGTTTCCGTGTGTCTTCGGTCATTAGATTCCTACTTGAGAGAAAGATATGCTTTCCTTCAGTCAGAATTTCACATTACTGGAGACATTTTTGTATTGATTTTTTATTTCATTATAAAATTTTGACTTCTGTGTTCTCAATTCTAGAACTTGGATGATCAGAAAGCTGATTAGATATTTGACGAGTTGGCACATAGGAAGCTGTATTACAAAGTTCTTATAAGAGTACTGTGTGGTAATCCATCTTAACCTTTCACAGAGCATATTTTGGACACACTTGAACAAACCACAACTCTCAAATAACATAACTGCTTTTGAACTTGAGGTTAAGCAAACAATGAGAACCCAAAGGTTCATGAAAAACTAAGTTTTTGATACATTCAGCTCAGTCTTCTATTCATCTATACATAGAGTAATTACATATAATCCTAATCATATTGATAATCTGAGAGGCTACACGGATCCTCAGTTAACACTTTCAGAAACACTATAGGTAATAGGGATAGTTGTTTTTCTAAGAGCTTTTAAACAAGAAAATTAAGCAATCAAAAACAGTTCTTGATTAATTTTCAGTTAATAAACAGGTGGGGGGCGGCACAAGTGGCTCAGTGAGTAGAGTGCTGGCCCCATATACCAAGGGTGGCGGGTTCAGACCCAGCCCTAGCCAAATTGCAATAAAAAAATAGCTGGGTGTGTGGTGGACTTCTGTGGTCTTAGCTACCTGGGAGGCTGAGACAAGAGAATGGCCTAAGCCCAAGAGCAGCTGGAGGTTGCTGTGAGCTGTGACACCATAGCACTCTACGTAGGGCAACAAAGTGAGACTCTGTCTCTAAAATAAATAAATAAATAAATAAATGAATAAATAAATAAATAAATAAATGTGGGAACAAACCATCTAATTCTGAGACCATCCCAGACAATTGCAGTTTTCCCTTTAGTTTTTACTCTTATAACTAAAAGTGTCAGAAATAACATTTTGTATTTATTCCATTGAGGTGAGAATCAGCAGCCATCTGCAGAACATTTATTTCCTACCCTCTGATATTAAGATCAATCAGAACTCAGAATGAAGTATAGATTCTACTTTTGTTCATTATCATAATTTGTTTGCATCCATTATCAATATTTGAGTGGGTAAGAAGGAATACTATTATCTTTTAAAGGGCTTTTCATTTATCCTTCTTCACACACAACATTGTTTGGTTATGGAATGTGTCCAGTGATATTCAGAATTATAACTGAGTGAGGTAATATAGCTCCTGAAAAATTCTTCTAACCTAAGCAGTTAGAAATAAGGAGGCTATCCTCACTTTTTTCTTTGCTTGCTTCTTTCCTCAGTGGAAAGAGCCTTGATTGCTAACTTTCTCATTGACTAGTAATGGAAACTGTACAACAAATAAACATTACTTCCTTTGTTCTTGCCCACGATCATTAGTAACTTTGGGATAATTCATTACTTACTATCTTCTACATAGATGCTTGTGTTTGATAAGTTACTTGCCACCCTTCACAAATGTAACAGATGTACAATTGACAAGTTGTCGTAGGCCCAGGACAACTATACACCATCAATAGCGAATGTTTTTACAGTTTGTAACAGCCCACACAGTTTTGAGACCTTAAACCTTAAAGCATTCTCCTTTACATCTCTCATCACCCACCATGTTCAACACGAGTTTCCAAAATGCTTGCCTCCCCAAGATTGTCTTGCTTTAAGTACCCAGGAAAATCAAAGTATTTGAAGCATTCCAAAATGCTTGCCTCCCCAAGATTGTCTTGCTTTAAGTACCCAGGAAAATCAAAGTATGTATGGCATTGTTATTAGTGAATCTTATCTGTGAGGTTTTGCCTGGTTTTCTAGTTGAGGTGTAAATAAGAAACAGAAATCTAGGAACTATCAGTACATCTGAAAAGTGAGTCATTTTAAAGATAGGAAATACGTAGGCAGTGAAAAGATTGTAGAGTAGGAAAGCAAATTGCGATAAAATCCAGATAATTTTTATTCTTAAAGTGGAATTTTGCCTAGATGTAATGAACATGGGCTTTAAATCAAACTTTGCCCTACACCTTCAGGCAAATGACTCCTCAAAAAGAAAAGGTAATCATACCTTCCTAAGCAAGCAGGTGTGGTACAAAGAAACAGTAATAATATAGGAGCATACCACTTAATAATTTAAATAAAATAGATATATTTTTTTCCTAGCACCTAATAGATTACCACAAATAGAACAAAATCCACATATGTTAAATTCTTGGGTAAGCACTTTATATTGAAATTTCTTTCCTTCCTTGGTGTGTGTTTAAGTCAGACCTAGCATTATTTTAAAGGTTGAATGTTTTTAGAAGCCATGTCACTTTTACATAAATTTGAGGTTTCTAAATATCTAACAATTACATCAGTGTAAACCATTGTTTCCTTTCAAAATTTATTTCACAAGGGCAGATAATAGCTCTTCACTTTCAACTGCACATTTAGATGTTTCTTTTATTTTCGAGGGTACTTTCTCCTTAGTCTTTCTTTCCACAGAATTTGGAATTTTGTCCCTCTCATGTTTTATTGAAAAGGCTCTCTGCCATTATATCATTTCGTTTTCCGGTTTTATCCTTTGTCTGAAGGCACATTGCAGCATCGCCGGCTTAAGGACTCTAGACAGCGAAGAGAAACTGGTAGCCAGGAGAGCATCTCTAGTCAAGGTTGAAAGAGAGCACACAGCTTTCTAAAATGAATGCGTGAATGGGAGACATTTAGGTTATTGCCATGACAATTCTAATTGTTGGAACTTTATTCTTATTCTTATTATAGTCTTTATTCAGTTGGAGTCACCCTAACAGCACACACAGCCGAATCACTTTAATTTCTGGGCTGGTTTTGGAGGACATGTGGCCAAGAATCATCATCTTTTTGTTGCGATCACAAAACACACGGTCAAGGGGGTCTAACTGGAATTGCATTTGATAGGCATGCAGAGATCGGTATGAAGTAAGACTTGCTCTCTTTGACCCCTGGAAGCTCTCTCTAACAAATGATGGGGCTACATTTTAAATTACAGGAGATTCCAATTACTGTGAAATTATGGGGCTCTATGAGCTCCCTCTACGGGCTAATTTAACGTGTGCAAATTATATTTCTTGTTCTTCTTTTTCCCCCCCTTCTTTCCATTTTTTCCCCCAACAAAGCCTCTGTGTGGCCTCTGGGATGGGGTGGCCGCCTAAGGGCCCAGAGGTTGTGCTCCTTGGAGCGTGTGCAAGATGGCTGCCCCAAGGCTGTTTGAAGCTGGCGCGTTTGAAGCTGCCGCGCGTGTTTGAAGCTGCGGCATTTGAAGCTGTCGGGCTTGAAGCTGGCGCCTGTGTTTGAAGCTGTGGCATTTGATGTTGCTGAGGGCGTTTGTAAATTTGAGACAGACTTTAATATTGTTAGACGGTAGGGGAGTCCTTTTCAACCCCCTTTTCATTTTTTTTTTTACTTGAACTTTTAAAAAAGTTTTATTTAACTTTTTTTTTCAACTATTTTAACTACTTATGTCAGCCGAGGAATGCTGTGATTCACAGTCATTATTGTAAGGAGGCTGTTATGTATTTTTAGTGCTGCTGGGACCATAGGAATTCTTGAGTGGCTTTGACTGGATACAACAATGTGGAGAATAATCCCAACTGTGAAAAGTGCTACTGTGGCCACAGAACAGTACAGAATAATTTTTGAAAAAGGGCAATCTCCTTGTTGCTTTTAGAAGAAGGCCGAGTGTGCCCGCTGTTGCATTAGCAAGATTGATGATTGTAGAGGTAGAACAAATGTTATGTGAGTAGAAGTTGGGAATTCATCGGTGGAGGAATTAAGTTTGCAGTTCCTGGAGCAAAGCATTTTCTATTTTTCTTCCTGTTATTTTCTCCTCTGATTTCTATAAAAACTAGGGAGAAAGGTGGATAGAATCATGGCACAACACTGTCAACCATTTGGACAATACTGTACAGATGAGAGATGTTTGATGTGGAGAGTGTCTGTTCTGAATGTGTGAGGGAGAGGGGATGAATATTGCTGCTGTTGGTAAAGAAAGGAAAACAGACTGTTATCCTACAGTCAAAGGATTAAGTCTGAGAACTATCTTGTTTGGAGGAACCCTAGATGGAGAGGAGAAAAGCTGGAGAAAAATTGGGAAGGAGTCATAAGTTGTCAAATCCAAAGTAATATGGTGTGAGAAACATTATTGGTTTTGGTGCCAAGTATTGTTTGCTTAATTCTCAGCCTGGATTGACACCATGCCCTTGAATGAAGAGTTGATAGAATGAGACATTTTCTTACCTCATCCATGTTTCTTCTCCAATGGGTGGTTCAGGTCAGAAGGCCAGTTTGGTGGGTCTGCTGACAGTTTTTCCTCTTTGGAAGCAGAGTGCTCCATTCCACTGATGAACATTCTCCTGAAAAAGTTAAGGTATTTTTTTGACATTGGCTATTTGTCGGAGCTTACACCTATTTACTTACATATTCACCATTAAGCTTTTTCATTGAGCACAGCAAAGATTTTTATAAAATCGACATCTATGATTCAGCCATATTTGGATTGTATCTCTACCAGCATTGGGGTGTTTGGTTCAATACTTTATTCCTCAGTAGCAAAGATCTGCAATTCCTTTAGTTCTAAAGACAACTATCTACTAAATCCATATATTACATTTATCCATATCTAATTCAAATCATTAAAATCGAGTTGTTGCCTTTTATTCTAGAGGGAACTAAATTGTATTCTCATAAATAATTTAAACATGTTTTATCTATTTAACCAAGTGCAAAATGTGTCTCCTATATCTTTTGAATGATAAGAATATTTCTTTCCCATTTCTTCATAAAGCAGTAAACTTAGACCCCGTTTTCTTGCCAATAATTGTTTATAAGAATTTCCTTTCATTAGTTCAACATTGTTTATTTGGGTAGGTATAGAAATTGAGTATTTTTTCTTATACTTTGCAGATGCATTTTCTATTTCAACTCATCTTTGTGTGTTAGCTCCTTCAATTGTATTCTTTGATTCCACGTGTCTTGTCTATTCTATTAATCATTTATTTTACAATGTTACTGTTTTACCCAGTTTGTATTTTGAACTTTATATGAGCAGAATTATCATTTATTTACAACTAAGTTCCTGAACAGCATTAATGCAATATACTAATAATCTATTATGACAAGTTATTTTGTAAATTACAAGACGTCGAAAACTACGTCTATAAAATTATTGCCTCTGCACATGTGGGCTCATATGTTGTTTTGAGAACTTTTTTGCAAATATTTCATAATGCAAGGGGACAGGACATTTTACACACACAAGTACGCAGGCCTGTGTGTGTTTATATGTATATATGTATTTATTATAATGTCTTCCTGATCAACTTAGTTTTTTCTTATTTCTCTGTAATACTCCTTTGATCCATATTACTCTTTTTTTAAACTTAGAATTCTTTAAGATTTCCTATTCTTTGCCATAATATAGTCTATGTCGTCCAGTAATAGTTATCTGATGATGAAAGAATTGCTCAAGAATAGTTGAACACAAATGCTAGAGTAGGAACTATGTGCATTTTATTATATATTTGCTTAAGCATAAATAATTCAACAATGGAAAAGGGTAAATGTTGAAACCTGATCTCTCTTACACAGTAAGAAACATTTGGGAATGCTTAATCAGTCTTGTTACATGTCCTACTCATGTCCCACTCATTTCTTGCTGGTTTGTGCTACAAAATTATTTCTTTTTTCAGAACCTTTTTTGTGAAAATTTTCAGATTGTCTTTCATTTTTGCTCTTTCTACTTAGCTAATAAAGTACAAGTTAATTTGCTTCAGATAAACTTTGCTTTTTAACAGATTTCTACACATAGGTGCTTTTTTCAATAAATTCTCCCCAATACAGGCTATGGACCCAGCTAATGATTTCTCCTCCTAGACTATATAGCTCTCCTTCTCTCTCTTACCTGAGCTCTGTCCTCCATTTATCCGTCTCTATCGGAATTCTCTGCTATTCCATCATAATGTTGTTTATAAATTGTTTCTTACGGCACAAAAATAACAAAAGTAACTTGCTGAATGAAATCTGATCTTAAAACAGCTTTTTTCTGTTACACAACACCATGACCCTATTTTTTACAACTGTTAATACCTCCATTACAGAAACAGGTCAAGGTTGTTTATTCATCCGTAATATTGTACAGATTTATTGATTTCCTTCATTAATAGTTAGGAGATTTGTTATGATCTTATATTATTTCTTTATACTTTTAGCAAGTTAATCAAGTTTCTCTTTCTTTCTGTTTCATTAGTCATACTATTTTTAAGGTCAATAAAGATTAGATTATACACAATATTTCTAATTTTTTATTCTAAAAATTAGCTGTTTTAAGGTGTTATTTACATACAATTTACCAATTTCAAATACATAATTCAATGAAATTTGGCAAATGTATATAATCTTCTAACTGCCGCTACAATCATCAAACATTTTCATCACACTGAAAATGTCTCTCCTGCTCCTTGGAAGTCACCCCTGACCCTTGACAACCACTGGCCTGTCTTTCACTATTGTTTTGTCTTTTTTAGAATTCTCTATCAGTGAATCATAGAGCATTGATGTCTAGTCTTTCAACATAATGCTTTTGAATTTTATTCATGTTGTTGCTTTGTGTCAGTAGATTTTTCCTTATTTTGCTAAGTAATATTTTGCCACATAGATACACACAATGTGTTTATCATGTTATTATTTGGTGACCTTTTAAATTTTTTTTTGGCTTTTAGTGATTATGAATAAAGCTGTTTGTGAGCATTTGTTTGCAGGATTTTTAGGTGAACATAAGTTTTCACTTCTCTTAGTTAAATATGTAGGTGTGGGGTTTCTGGTACATACCTAATGAATTTTATAAGATACTATTAAACTGTTTTCCAGAGTGGCTGTATTATTTCACATTCCCATCAGCATTCTGTAGGAGTTCTAGTAATTCTACATCCTCACCAACACTTGTTGTTGTTAGTCTTTTTAATTTTAGCCATAGTAGTTAATGAGTATGTATTTCTCTTTAACATTATTTTTCTAGTTGCAATTATTCACTTTTTTAAAACCAAGTTTATTATTATTACAACTACTAAATTACATCACGCTTTTATCTTTCCACATATTATGTTTCTTGTAATGTTTTTCTTTTGAAGTCTATAAACAAACATACCATTTCTTGGTTTCTTTTGGTGCTTGATAATGTAAGATAACTAATATTCAAATATGAACAAATTAGTAGACGAGAGTGAGTCTTGAGTGAACATGTTAAATGAATGACTTTTGCTTCATCTTCTGAGAACCATGAATATAATCTTGAAAAAGATTTTCCTGATATCCTGTCCAGTGTTATAGGAGTTACAAATAGAATTGTTATTTCAGAAGTATTAGCAACCTGCTATTTTAGGAACAAGTTTTTTCAATAAATTTTTATATCCCTTCACCATCTGAAGGATCACTATACAACTCAGTTCTGTTATTTCCTAAAATGGTTCTGTTTTTATTCTATGCCTCATTAGATGGCTTAGGGAACAATGTAGCATTATCCATTAAAGAAGTCACTTTTATTTAATCCAATACCTACTTACATTTGTCAGAATTGGTGATTTTTTAACCTTTTTTTATAGCACTAACTGTTCTCAGATCTCTGGCTTTGTTCACTGATGTTAAAAAGACACGTAGTCACTTTGTTAAAGTCCTTCTTTAAAAATCCAGCGTAAATGAGAATCATCCTCATCTCTGTAGCCCTATTCTTTTCTATCTAAAAGTATTTCATTTCAATCTATGCTGAGGCTCTGATATTTCCCACGAAGGCTCAGTTACTAGTTCAGAATATTTACTTGGTTAAGTCATATATATATACATATATATATATATTTTTTTTTTGCCAAAGAGTTTAAACAACAATCTAAATGCTAATGAATTATGTAGCTATAACCTCTCTTTTCTCAAAGAACTATACCTTACAAACCAACCTTTGTTTCAGAAAATTCTTGTAGGATGCTCTCTAAACTTTGGTTAATATGCATTCATTCTTTCATGAGTTGTTTTGTTGAGTTCTGTGTTTGAAGATAAATCAGAGTTGTATCCAAACTTCTCACTTTTATCAGCTTTCATAAGTAAACAATATGATATACAGAGTGAAGTACAGTTGTTACCAAAACCATAAATTAATTTAACTTCTTGGGAAATTCATCCTTAGTTCCTGAAAGGGTTTTCTGAATGTTTTCTAGTGAATACAAGGCATTTTTTCATGTTACTTTTTCTCATAAAATTGTATGGTTTGTACCTTTGATTTTAAATCTGGTGTTTTAGTTAGTATTGAGGCTCAGAAATCAATACCCCCCCCCCCCGACATATGATATTTTGACATGCTGGAGTGAAGAAGCCTCAAGGTATATCTGACCTTACCCATTCCTCACTGTCTCTCCCACAAGAGGAAGTAGAAGTCCTTTATCTGCCTAAGATAGAGGTCCTAGGAGAAGAACAATTGTTTTTTACCCCTCCCCTTTATCTATTATGATAAGAAGACCAAGAAAGGTAACCACACACAACAGACTCTTTTGCAAGATAAAGTCTTTCTGTTTTAGATTCATTGGAATTCCAGAGAAAACCTTTTACTACAGAATCAGTTCCAGGATCTGTTCTTTCTCCTTAATAATCCTTTATTGCTCCTCCACAGACTTCATCCTTCTCCTTTCTCCCACAACCAGGATGGCATATAAACTCATTTTGAAGCCTCTTGTGTGTACACATTAAATAAATTTGTATACCTTTTCTCCTGTTAATCTGCCTCATATCAATGACTTTTTAGTGAACCTTTAGGGGGCCAAGGGCCTTGATCCCCACATTAGTGAATCAAGATATTGGGATTATTTGCAATTAATAGATTGATGCAGCTAGACTACAAATATTTGCAAATATGTAATCTAATTTTCCTCTATTTCTATGCTAATATTCACTAAGCCTGTTAAATTTTATTTTACCTTAAAAATAATGTTAAAGCATGAGAGATTAGAACCTTTTTTGATATATGGAAGAAAAACTTGAATGATAAAGCAAGCTAATATTAGAAACAATTCAAAATTATAATACTAAATTCAGTATAGTAACAAATGATATATGCTTAGTAGTCATTAATTACTAAGATTGAAAATGAAGGAAAACATCATACAAAAGTTTTCTTTCAAAAATGATAGCGTGAAAATTCAGTGGTCATTTAAAAAAAAATTCCATATTCTACAAACATCTGGGTTTTTGTGGGTGAACTATTTGCCTTACATACACTAACTTAAACCTCAAACCTGAGATATTTATTCCTTCCCATCCTTCTATATTTTGGCTTGAGGTTGACTGAGATTATTCCAAATACTTGATCTTACATTATTATCAATAAGTATATCTAGTAAATGACCAAATACATATATCTTTACACAAGATTTCTTTTTTGATTTCTAGAAAGCCAGACTGTGTTTTCTAGGGAAATTATACGATGATTTTTTTCTGATGTCAAAACTATGAGTAATCTGAATATTTGCTCACCCCCCAAATCCTTATAGAATTCTTGTATCTTACTCTTCCATAATGAATGTATTCTTAGTACAACCTACATCCTGCTTGGCAATTTGCATCACAGGAACCCCCACATCTGTTATATAGTAGGGCTGAATCCAAAGGAATTAAGCTCTCCCCTTAGGAGATACTGCTCTCATTCATGCTACACAGAAGGAGGGCATTCCTGCCTTCTCCTTAACCCTTACCCTATCCCTTGGCCAGGAGAGTTATTCCTAATAGTAAGTGATCCAGAAAATTGATTATTTTAACACTCTATGCTTTATAAATGTAATCCTAATAAATCAGAATTTTATGGAATCTTCTAATAGTAAGTCTAACTATGCGCTGCCTGATAATTTTTGATAAAATGGATTTTGAATTTCATTTTGTGATTCTCCCTTATTTTAAGAAGAGAAAAATTAGTTAAAAATTAACTTCTTTTAGTGGATGCAGATATTTGTTGCACTATATTTCTGCTTATTTTTAAGGTCTACTCTATATCACTTAATCACTGCACTTCTAAAAAGTTTATAGTTTATTTCTTCTAACTTTTATTTTAGAATTTATTTTAAAATAAGTTTTTTAAAATAATTTCTTTGTGTGAATAGCTTTCATGCTTTCCAACTTATTAGAAAAATCCGTAATAGAAAGTCCCATGTAAGATATAAGGAAAATGCAAAATACTTTGATACAACATTAGGAAGAAACAACATGTGGAAACTACGTAATAGAAAGATAAAAATTTGCCAAGACCTGAAATAATTTTAGCAAATGAAGAATAAATATATTAAAAAGTCCTTCATATAGTAATTCAAAGAATTAATATAATCTAATAAAAATAGTAATTTTTTCTTATTTTAAAAACTTGGTACAGGCTTGGCACCTGTGGCTCAACGGGCTAAGGTGCCAGCCACGTACGCCTGAGCTGGCGGGTTTGAATCCAGCCCAGGCCCGCCAAACAACAATGACGGCTGCAAACAAAAAAAAAGCTGGACATTGTGGCCGGTGCCTGTGGTTCCAGCTACTTGGGAGGAGCCTCACTTGAGCCTAGGAATTGGAGGTTGCTGTGAGCTGTGATGCCACAGCACTCTATCCAGGGTGACAGCTTGAGGCTCTGTCTCAAAAAAAAAAAAGAAATTTAGTACAGTAAATCTAATAAGGTTTATTTCTTAGAATGAACAAGGACAAATAGCCAATACAATTGTCTTATCAGTTATAAAACTACTGATGTGGTTTAGAATATGCTGCCCCCAAATATGACATCTGCACATCTGAGCAAACAGCAGTAGAAGGAAAGTCTCTCTGATCTTCTCTTCCCCTCAAAGGAATTGTCTGACTTTCCTCTAAATTAGGCCACAAAACCCTCTTAGGAGAGGTACCCTCCCTTACCAGAAGGAAAGGAGTGTCCTTATCTCTGAAGACAAAAGGACATAGAGAAGAATATGAATAAACAAGCCTTGCTAAATCCCCCCCAGTTTATTATTATTTGATAGGACCCCCTTTGTTCAATCACACTTCCCCATAACTGTCCACTCTTGAGAAAACCTACACGTAAAAATGCACCTGCTTTCTTTGAGTCTTCGCTTCTGAGGACTCGTGTGTCATATAAAATTTAATTAAATACATTTATATGCTTTCTCTTACTAATCTATCTTTTGTTATATAGGTCTCAGTCATGAACCTAGTGACAGGAGAAAAAGATATTTCATTTTTCCTAGACGACAATAACTAGGGCAGCATCATTTTGACCAAAAAACAAACAAATAAAAGGAAAAGGAGAAAAATCAAGACAGATTCAGACATATAAAACTTGATTGAGCTGGCTTTATACGTTGATGGGGGAATAATGGACTATATAAGAAATAGGTCAGTGACAGTTAGTTAACAAGTATGGAAAAAATTAGAGTGTAGTCTTATTACTAGATGAAGAGGGTCCAGCCCGCTGTCACTGTCTGCCAATGTGCAGAGAAGGGGACACGTCCACTAAACTTTGTTAGAAGGCTGGCGATTCTGATGAAAATTGAAAGCACCCTCTCCAAGACTGTTCTGTTTTTCCATTTCCAGAATTACAGTTTTATTCATAAAGGTTACTTTAAACAATAAACAGCACAACTCAGTGATAATCTAACATTTCCAGTTCAAAAGTTAATTTGCTAAATCAATTTTTCTACAGTAAAGACTATGTAAACCCTCATTTTAAATAATAATCAGCATAACTCAGTGACCTATTACAACATTTCTGATTCAAAAGTCAATTTCCTAAATCAATTTTTGTAAACTATTTAAGATGGGAATCTTTAGAGTTGGAGCTAACTTTACAAAACAATAAGAGAGACAAGAGGTAAAGGTCACTTAAGGACCTAAAATGACCAGGCCAGCTCTATCGTGTCCACTGTAGATTGACAGACCCTGTCTTAAGAATAAGATGTGCTTTCAGTCTTACCTTTCATCATATACTAAGATAAATTCAAGGTAGTTGAAGAGACAAATACAAAATAAAGTTGACAGTAATAATGAGTAGTTTTAAACTTAAAATTACAAAGGGAAAATCCATAGGTTTGACATAAACCCCCTCTGATTTCTGAATGGCAATCAATCAACCAATCAACCTGGAGAAAATAACCTACTGTTTCAGAGTCTTTGCATCTTTATGGTCAAAGAATTAATACAAGTTGATACATAAAATGCTAAGGTCCTAATAGACTAGTGGACCAAGTGCAGGTTTTAGATGAGCTGCAAAATAATTTTTTACCATATTAAAAAAAGAACATCTTAATTGGGAGTCACAAATATATACTCATAAACACACCAATCAGAGTTAGCCACAATTGTTGAGATTTTGTTGAGTATTCCAGTCTTTGTGATCTCTCATATCTCTGTCCCTCAGTATACTTACTTTTCTCTGTTGCTCTCCATTCATTTGGGTATCCATCCATTTATAAATAATTTTTTTCTCTAAATGGGATGATAATATTTGTATAGTTTTTTGTTTTTCTACTTAATTTATTTTGAATTTTTTTTCTCCTGCTGTTACTTGTCCATGAAGCTACATCAGAAGATGAGGACTAGTGGTTGAGGAAAAGAAAGAGAAATTTATTACTTTACCAGCAAAGGAGAAAACATGAAGGACTATTGTCTCAAAGTCCAAATTCTTCCTTTTGAGCAGAAGCAAAGAGCTTTTAAAGGTTCTGATTAATCCCACAATTCCATCTTCAGCTAAAACAATCTTCTGACTTCTGTGCAGAGAATTCCCTTGAGCTATCTCCTGTAGCACAAAGAACAAAAGACATTCCCCTGCCTCTCCTGATCACTGGCCTGACACAGGGATGTAGCTTTCAGTTCCCAAAGAGAATGGGGGTCACTTTTTTCAGGCCAGTCCTCTTGTAACATGTCATTAAATATTCTTCAACATCTTTGCATCACATTACAGGTTTTGTATGTCCTAGGGCTTACTAAGTAAGGCCTCTTACCGGGCATTGAGGCTGATTACGGTTTTTCAGTAGTGACACACTGAGCATCATTGCACAGATCAGATAATTTTCTAAAGATAAATTATAAAATATTGTATTTGATCTTTCAAAGGTATGCAGATGTTTCAGGCATTTTCTACACATTGCCAAATTGTTCACCTTTCTACTAGCAATGTATCAGAATAAACATTTTGACAATTCTTGCCAACACTTAACTAATATAATTAACATTTTATGTCAGTCAAAATGCTTAGCAATATTTTCTTATACTTTGTATTTTTTGACCAAAATAATAAACTTTTTCCTGTTTTTTGGGTCACTTTTTTTTCTAAAATTTTTAATCAGGTTATTTCACTCAGTATTTCTATTGATATGGTAATCTTTTTATTATTTACCTAAAGTTTTATTTGTATTTAGGTAACTATGCTTTTGAATTATATAGAATTTTTTTATAGGAGAGAGTTCAAAAAATGTTTAATTAACAAATCTATCGATTTTTTTCCTTTATGGTTTCTACTTTCAGTGATAAAATTATAAACCCCCACTTGATACCAAGATTGTATTAACTAGAATAAGAGAATATTTTGATTCATCTATTCCATTTTCCTCCAGGTTTATAGTTGAATCTTTCATTATAAAAAGCATGATCAATGGGATTTTTTTTAAATAAGTGAACAGTTTATTAAGAATTAAACAAAGGTATGATGTGATACAGTACAAGCAAGACATTCAAGATAAGTATAATATTACTACTCACACAAAAACTTAAATTTCACCTCAAAAAAAATCACAAGGCAACAGAGAAAGCAATTTCACTGTTATAAAATAAGATATTTCATGCAAAGTATTAACTCTGCCCCCCCAAAGCCCAACCTCCCAACAAACAAAAAACTATCTGGGAATACTGATAGTTCAAACTATCATAAATTAGATATAATTATTTTTAATGTTAACATTGTTATGTATAGTGACTGAATTATTCTGAGTTTAAGTAACAATATATTATTTGAGTTTTTGTTTTGAGAAAAAAATTTGTTTCTGAACATTTAAATCTTATGCTATGCTAACATATTAACCACAGTATAATCATTCATAGGAAAACAGTAATTAAGCAATGAATTAAATTAAATAACATAGTTCAAACTATCATAAATTTATAGACCACAGTGATTTTACAAGACAAGCAATAGCAATTCCAGAAATCTTATAAACAATGAAAAAAGAAGAAATATTTCAATATCATTCTACTTGATCTGGATATACCTGATATTGAAATTGGAGAAAGTATATTGTTATAAAGGGAAATTACAAACATGTTTCACTTATAGATGAGGATGCAATATCCTAAACAAAATATTGACAAGTTAAATTAAAAAATTAATATTTAAGTAATGTATTTTGGTCAAAATTGAATCCAAGTTATATGAAAGTTAGTCACTATTTTCTTTTCTTTTTTGGGGGGGTTCTTTCCCTCGCCCCCTCCCTCCTCTGTCTGCTCTCTCCTTCTCCCATGCCCCACTGTGTCATTGATTGTCATT
>CAUYON010040219.1:0-12298 GCA_963573935.1 Arctocebus calabarensis | reverse complement strand
ATTCTAATTCCATCTTTTCCTCCATTGCGCTGATCTTAGTTGCTATCCAGACTCTGAATTCAACTTCTGACATCTCAGCCATTTGCTTATGCAAGGGATCTTGTGCTTCATCTACCTTGTCATTCCTTGGGGGAGTTGATCTGGTTATTCATATTGCCAGAGTTTTTCTGTTGTTTCTGCCTCATGATTTTTTTTCACTGTTGCCTATGACCATCCTCAGAGTTAGGGAGGTGTCTCTCCCAGATCAGTCCCTGGCAGAATCACTCTGTTGTAACTGGATCTTTGTAGGGAGTGACCCTGTGTTTCTAACGATTTCTCAAACCCTGCAGGGTGGAGAGCTTAAATCCTCCTCAGCCTGCTTAGAAGACACTTTAAATTGCTAACTTTGTCTAACCAGAAGCTTTTTCAGAAACATGGTGCTGTGGCTGGGATCACTCCTTAAGTGGCTATCCACTCACCCAGTGTGCCAAAACCGGTCTCGCTCTATGCCCCTGAGGGCTAAGGCTGCAAGGCGTTTCAGTCCTTGCCTTTAGGCTGCTCAGTCACTAGATTACTCGCTCCCACCCGATGTTTGTTCTGTGACCCTGATGGTGGAGCTTGCCAGGGCAGTTCTCCCACAATGGCTCCACACAGCTCCCCACCAAACACTGGCAGCTCCGTCTGGCTCAGTGGCCCAGTCTGGGGCCCCAGGCAACACTCAAAACCCCCCGTACTCCTGCCCAAGTTCTCCCAAGGCAGTTCAACCGAGTGCCAAGTCCAAAAGAAACCCAAACAGCTCACAGGCAAGGCCTTTCCAGCCTGCAGTCCCACTGTTGCCCCACCCACAGCCACCAACAGGATCAGACCGAATGAACAGACGCAACCACTTGCCCAATCTCCGCTGCTTTTGCCTTCCTTAGGGTGTGCAGAAGAGTCATGCTGTCTCCCTGTGTCCCCAATGGGAAGTTTCTGGGCAGATCCCGCCTGCCAGAGATGCCTGAAGTCCTCTCTCCCCAGTCTCACCGTGTCCAGCTGCAAGGAAACTGTTACTCTGCTGCCATCTTGCTCCACCTCCTGGTTTTTTTCTCCTTTTTTTTTTTTTTAATTTATTGTTGGGGATTCATTGAGGGTACAAGAAACCAGGTAACACTTATTGCATTTGTTAGGTAAAGACCCACTTACAATCATGTCTTTCCCCCAAAGGTGTGGTGCACACCAAGACCCCACCCCATCACTCCTTCCCTCTCTCTGCTCTGTAACAATTGTTCTTATAATATTTTTAATTTACTGGTGTAGGGAAGAAGTTTTCCTGAAGTTGTCTCTAGGGTGTTGGATAGAGCACTGTGTTTGGTTCTGTTGTGTACAGTAGTGTAGTTTTTGTGGGATTTCCTTGCTTGCAGACAAGCATCAGAGGCATCTGTGATTTCCTCAGTGACTTTTGTTTTTTTTTTTAAGACAAAATCTCATTTTGTGGCCTTTGGTAGAGTGCCATGTCCCAGCTCACAGCAACCTCTAACACTTGGGCTCAAGCGGTTCTCTTGCCTCAGCCTCCTAAGTAAATAGCTGGGACTATAGTCACTGACCACAACACTTGATTCTTTTCTATTTTTAGTAGAAATAGGGTCTTTCTTTTGCTCAGGCTGGTCTTGAACTCCTAACGTCAAGCAATCCACCTGTCTCAGCCTTCCAGAGTGCTGGGATTACAAGCATGAGCCACTGTACCTGGCCCATCCCTCAGAATTTTGAAGGCTTTGCTCTAGTTGTCCTCTAAAAGTCTGAGATCACTCTGATTCCCTTTCTTCTCTAAGTGAACTTTGTGATGGGAAGTTACAAGGGCCAACTTAATTAAGGGACACTGGATGTTGATTTTGGTTGGTAACTATACAGGTTTATGTCTTTGAAGAAAACATACCTTCATCAGTCAGTTCTTGGCTGCTGTAAAAAAAAATACCTGGGTAATTTATAAACAACAGAAATGTATGGTTCACAGCTGTAGAATCCGGGAAATCTGTGATCTGTGTGCCAGTAGGTACAGTGTCTAGTAAGGGTTGCGCTCTGCTTCAAAAAAATGGCAGCTTGTTGCTGTGTCCTCACAGGGTGGAAGGGCAGGGGAGCTCCCTGGAGCTTTTTTGTAAGGTCACTAATTCCATTCATGACAGAAGAGCCCTCATGACTTAGTCACTTCTCTAAGATTCTACCTCTTAATACTGTCAATCTAAAATATAAATTCTGTGGGGATACCTACATTCAAACTGATACAGTATTTCCCCATTCAAGGCTGCACTGGGGATCCCAGGTTTTCTAGGCCCGGGCAATTTCATGAAGGGAACACCCTGACCTTTTGCCCTTTTGAGCTGGAAGGACAGCATTCATTCATTCATCAATATGCTCACTAATACCAAGTCCTGGCCCAATGTAATTCTCAAGACCTTATACCCCTAGACCAAGGGCCTACATGGAGACTTCCCACTTGGATCTTTCCCTCTGTCGGAAGGTCTGGTGCTTTTTACTCCTGTATTCATTTCTGTCTAATAAATCTCATCTTAGCACTGATCTGTAGTCCATGGGTTCATTCCTCGAATTCCTGAGACTAAGGACCTACTGAAGAAAGAAATTCTGGTAACACAACCATACCAGGTACCATTTATACTATGTAAAGAATACTGGTATCTGGAATTGGTTAGTCTTTATTTCAGCTTATTACTCTTTTTTATTTGGTGGAGTTTTACTTTGCATTCCCTTCTAACTAACTGGCCAACTTTTTGAAATGCTCACTCGACTTGCTATGGGTCTTTTTCTCTCATGGCACACATTCTAGGTAAACCCTCTCAGTTCAGGGGTGTCCTTCAGTTCCAAAAATGTTTCTGATACTGTGCTATTAATTATATTTTCTTACTACTATTAAGTAGATATTGGATCTCATGATTAATTTTCTGCATTTTAATTTTACTAATCTTTTCCAAACTTTGCCATTTGATTCTTCTTTCAAGGAGATTTTTTTATTTTATTTTTATTTTATTTTTCCATTTTATTTCCATTTTATTTTTCTTTCTTTTCTTTTTTTTGAGACGGAGTTTCTCTCTGTCACCCTCAGTAGAGTGCTGTGGTGTCACAGCTCACAGACACCTCCAACTTCCTGGGCTTAGGCAATTCTCTTGGCTCAGCCTCCTAAGTAGCTGGTACTACAGGTGCCCACCACACTGCCCAGCTATTTTTTGTTGCAGTTTTGCTGGGGCCGGGTTCAAACCTGCCACCCTTGGTATATGGGGCCAGCGCCCTACCCACTGAGCCACAGGTACCACCTTCCACTTTCTTTTTCTTTTTTTTTTTTTTGAGACAGAGTCTCAAGCTGTCACCCTGGATAGAGTGCTGTGGCATCACAGCTCACAGCAACCTCCAACTCCTGGGCTCAAGCGAGTCTCCTGCTTCCGCCTCCCAAGTAGCTGGGACCACAGGCACCCGCCACAACGTCTGGCCATTTTTTGGTTGCAGCTGTCATTGTTGTTTTGGCGGGCCGGGGCTGGATTCGAACACGTCAGCTCAGGTGTACGTGGCTGGCACCTCAGCCCGTTGAGCCACAGGCGCCGAGCCCCACTTTATTTTTCAATTCACCTATTGTAACTTAAAATCTTTGTTATATAGCTTTTAATTTCATTTGTTTCTTTTACTGTTTTTTTTTTTTTGTGTGTGTGTGTTGTTTTGTGGATGCAATGAATTATTGATGAGATAAATTATAATACATACTTAAAAAAATCTAGCATTTTTTGGAAGTTCCATTTTTGTTGAATTCTCCCTATTTTGTGTTGAGAGTTTATCTAACATTGTCTTGGGACCTTTGGTTGTTTGTATTTTAGAGTAAGGCATTAAATAAGTGGGTTGGGAGTGTTATGGGAGTGAAGCCTATAGACATGTGGCTTCTGGGGAAGGCTGGTTGAACCTGCTTTCCCACTGGGGGACAGTTAAATATTAGCACAGTTAATAGGGGTCATTTCTCTCAGCTGTTTAGTTTCTGAAGGGAAGCGTTTGACTCACATAAAGCTGGCTGTCAACATTCTGGAAGCTGATAGGGTAGGTCCTGGGACTTTAATTCCCATGCTTTCCTTTGATCCTTTATATACAGTTGAGGATCTCACCCTCCCCTCTATTGTACTGGATGTAACTAAGTCCTTCAGTGTATGAATTTCAGGGGACACAAACATTCAGCCCACAGCAAAGTGCCAGTACTCTTTTTTCCAAAAATAAATATAAATGAATAAATGAAAAATTAAATTATACCATCACAGTTTTATCTACTTAGGAAATGAAAAAAAAAGGTTTCTTTTGTACTTTTCTGTTTTTCTTTGGCATGGTCCCATTGTTGTGATGCCTTGTTGGTCAGGGTCCCCTTACGACGGCACACCAGAGATGGGATGCAGGATATGAAGCAAGATCTTCATTTGAATGACGAGTAGTTCCTCGTGGGGAGCTTGACAGGTGTCATCCCACTGGATCTACTCAGACCAGAGCAAAAATGACAGCCCAGGCCAAAGGGGCTTCCGTGCTGTGTCGCCACAATGAGGCTGAAGCCCTGTGAGTGACGTGGCCATGATTTCAGATTCTTGCCTCGTTGCATGGCTTTGCAGTTGAAAAGAGAATTAAAGGATCAAATTGCAATTCTAGCTATATTGTCATTGCCGAGGGTCAGTTTGTAAGGCCTTTTCATGTTTTCACTGTTGACTTACTATCAATTCGCGTGCTTGACTTCTCGTTTCCTTAGCCCTGTGCATAATGTCTTTGAAGACATTTTGAGGCCTTATTGAAACACCTGACTTGGTAATGTTGATTTCAAAGGCTGTGAGTTTTACTAACATTGAGGATTTTCCATCCTAGTTCTTTAGACTAAAGACGATGAAAATGTCTACCAATAAGGGCAAGCTTTAAATACAATGCATTGTTATTTATGACAACTCTGTTGAACGCTGTGTGTGGCCTGTGTGACGTGTATGAGGAGATGTGACTCTTTCGGTGTCCAACCTGTGAATGGAAACTTGGGAATTGTCAAATGCCCGTTTTGAACCATGAATGGCAATTGCCTGGGCAAGCAGAATGAGGTCTTGAGCTTCAGAGCACTGTGATACTGGCCAGTGACACTGACAGGGGCTTTTCCTTAGGGCTGGTCCTATGACGGTGTTCTAGATCATTCTCTCTTAATTTGATTTTTTTTTTTTTTTTGAGACAGAGTCTCACGCTGTCACCCTGGGTAAAGTGCCATGGCCTTATCATAGCTCACACCAACCTAAAACTCATTGGCTCAAGCAATTCTCCTGCCTCAGCTGGGACTACAAGCGCCTACCACAATGCCTGGCTAGTTTTTCTATTTTGAATAGAGACAGGATCTTGCTCTTGCTCAGGCTGGTCTCAAACTTCTGAGCTCATGGAATCCACCCACCTTTGCCTCCCAGAGTGCTAGCATTATAGGTGTGAACCACCACTCCCGGCCTGACGTATTGAATTAAATCTAAAGTGAAAATGCATATTTACATATGTAACATATATTTAAATATGTAAAAAAAAATCTAAAGTGAAGATTTTGTGAAATCTAATGATCTATTCCCCTATTATGTGTAATTAATGATGCTATGTGAATCTTCATTTTGAGATGGAGCCATTCAGTGAAGTTGAAACTAGCAAAATCTCTTTAGCATATCCGCTAGGGAATAGACTAATAGAAAATAAAAATATGACCCATGGTTCATTTTGGTCTAGTTCCAGCTATGCTGTAGATGATAGCAACTTCTATGTTTCCATGTCACACCTTTTCATCCTGCTTTTGTGTTATTCTGTCTTAATTTTCTTATTTTCCATTGATTCATTGGATCAATGAATGTGCAGTTTTTCTCATAACGTCACTCACCAATTCTAATCCTTTAATTCCTTTCATGCAAGCTCAGTGGTATCTCTGTGGTGCTGTTATTTTTCTTAGGACTAGCTCCAAGTTACTGGAGGAGGATTTATTTTCAAGGTTTGGCATCTGAATGGCCCAGAGCATAACACCCAATGGCTTCCCACTGCTCATTATTCGACAGAGGGGATGTGGTGAGGTGGTAGGAAGCCTGAGCAAATGGCCATTAGGGGTGGCCATCGGGAACAGGCAGCTGGCCTTGAAGGATCTGGCTGGGGCCGATGGAGCTGCGTGGACCCCCTGCATGCCAGCTCCACTTTCAGGCCGCAGAGGAGAGAATTGGCTCTGATGTTTTACTGGGCTGGATCTCAGTTCTGCACTAAGCTTCATTACTTACCATGAGGTGGAAGAGTCACCTAATAACTTCCCATTTCCCGACCGGGTTATAATTCTGGGAAGATGCTTGGCTCTGTTGGTATGGTGCGAAGAACCACTTTCCTGGCTGACAGGAACCAGCAGGCGTTTGGCACATGGAAACATACACGCATGCACACACCCAAAGGCTCAGGAGTCTTAGCCATTGCCAAATATGTATCAAATGGGAGACTTCTGGCTTTTCACTTGAAAAATGTTCAGTGCAAGTTCATAGAAGGCTCCCTGTGGGCTGTTTAATGACCAGGCTGCTTTCCCTTCCCGCCTCGTCCCAGGCGGCAGTGCCTTTTCTCCGTGGGCCCTTCACCCCATCTCGGGGCTGCTGGGACAAGGCAGATTCTGTCTCTTGCAGCCTCTGATTCCAGCTATGTGCAGAGCATACCAGCTCTGGGCAGGGTTAGAATCACAGAAGAGGCAGGGAACTAAAAGTGGTTATTGGATCAGGACAGGCTAAAAAGCAAACACTCGAGGACTGTTTCTCTGTGGGAGGATCACGTGGTGCTTTGAAGGGCAGTTGTTGGTGTCCTCTGTTACCCTTCCCGGGCTTGCAGCTTCCTGTGTTGGAAGTCTGTGCCTCTTTTTCCTGGCATCTAGCCCATTCCTGGATGCACTCTTGGTGTAAGTAAGGTATCACGATCAGAGCAGAGACTACCTCCTGACCCAGAGCTACTTCTTATGTTTTTTTATTAGGGTGGGTTCCCATGGGATTATCTCTCTGCTAGGAACTGTTTATATTTATGTTGGGCTGCTCTGTTGCAATTCAGGGCACCAAAACCCATACCATCTCCCTTTCTCTGATGCCCCTGTTCTTCTAGTCTTTGATGAGTTCGTAGTTATAACAACAACAAGGGATGAAATGGGGGGATATTATGTTTTTCTTTAGTTATTTCCAGAGAAAGAATCTATACAATTTCCTGTGATAAGGGATGGTACAAATTCTGAGGGAATTTTGATCTTATTTTAGATAAGGGAGTGGAGTATTGTGCTACCCCCATAGGGTCCTAAGCAACTCCAGCTCTTTGCTTTAAGCCTATGTCTAACTCAGAAATCCCGCCAGTGGCATCCCTGAAAGATACTGCTTCATCTGTCCTCACTCTTCTTTTTAAAATCAACTTTTTAAACGTGAAGTTTACATAAAATTGACACACGTTTTATGTCTGCCGTTGTTTATGTCTGCCGTTGAGGAGTTCTGACAGATGTTTTCGTAATCACCACCCAAATCAAGATATAAGAGCATTCCTCTCACTCCAGAACGTTCCCCCGGGCCCCTCTGTAAGTTTGTCCCTTCCCCTGCCACCAAAAAAAAAAAAAAAACCCAGACAAAACCACTGATCTTAATTTCTGTTACTGCAGGTTAGTTTTGCCAATTTAAAGACTTCTTATAATTGAATTGTACACTAGGTATTCCTTTTTGTCTGGCACCTTTTGCATGCTGTGTTTTTAAGATTCCTCTATTTTCCAATCAAGAGACTAAACTCTGATTGCCAGCCTGTGTTGTAAACTTGTATGACAAGCAGTAAGACTCAGCTAAACATAATTGCCTGACTTTTCTGCCCATGTGGAGGAGGCAGATGAAGGGCCTGAACATTTTTTTTCTTTGATGGGAATATGGCCCAGAAGAGATTAACTTGAGGTGCCCAGGACCCAGGGAGGTCCTCAAACCTGCTAAGTCCCAGGCAAACTGAGACGGTTGCTCAGGTAGCCTCCTCTAGGCAGCACTGTAGAGAGCGTAGGGCCCCAGGGGTAGGAGATTCTACCCAATAGGGGAAGGACGAGCGGAATCAACATTTTACATTTCTTTCTGTTGAGACGCTCATCCTCTTATCTGCAAGGGACCTGCCTCTGGGAGAATCTCTCTGGAAGCCCAGTCTCCCTGCAGGTTTCTCCTCATGTACCTGATTTCAACTGAGTTAAAAAATTTTTTTTAAACATTCTTTATGGTTTGGTTTTCTGTTTTATTAAGGACGTATTATGTTTTATGACTTTTCTACCTATCAGAAAGCGACTTTAAGAGCTTGAACATTGCCAACATTTAATATTTTAAAATGTAATCAAGATTATGAAGTATGTATTTGAAAGCACTAAGATGAACAATGAAATTAATGAGAATTGTTGTTTCAAGCTGCTTGATTTAATGGGCTCCAGCTCGATTATTTTGATATCAGTTTAATTTTTAAAATCCAGCCAACTTTTTAGCTGATCTACAAGGCATCGTTCTAACAGGGCTTCTCAGAGGATGTGTGCAAATCTCCCGCTTACATCTGAGACAGCTCAGGAGCTGGGTGTTAGGAGAATACATTCACCTGTTCACGTTCTGGTAAAATACAATACAACTTTCCTTTTGGGGTGGATGGAATACCTGGTATTTTGTGGCTTAGCCACATAAATTTCCCCGTAAATTCTGAAATAAGATACTCTCATAAGCAGATAGGATTCCAAGGGTAAGGTTTCCTGAATACTGCTGGGATGACGAAGTGGTTTTGAAGTGTACCTGTGAGCCTTCATGTCTTATACATTGGTGAGGCTTTTTTATGCTGTTAATTTTTTAATTGCACAAATAATGCATGACTGTATCACTGTGGCAAAATCTGAGCAATAAAGAAGACTGCCAGACAAAAAAAATGAAATTTTCTTTTCTTTTCGTGTTCTTCCAGAGTCTTTTTGCAAAATTGAACTCAGCCTGTGTTTTGTTTTTTTTTACTTGAGACAGAGTCTTACTTTGTTGCCCTCGGTAGAATACCATGGCGTCACAGCTCACAGCAACCTCTAGCTCCTGGGCTCAAGCGATTCTCCTGCCTCTGCCTCCCAAGTAGCTGGGACTACAGGCACTTGCTATAATGCCCGGCTATTTTTTGTTGCAGCCATCATTGTTGTTTGGTGGGCCCAGGCTGCATTCCAACCTGCCAGCTCAGGTGTACGTGGCTGGTGCCTTAGCCGCTTGAGCCACACAGGTGCCGAGCCTGAAGCAATTCTCTTGTCTCAGCCTCCCAAGTAGCTAGGACTACAGGTGCTTGCCACCCACGCCCGGCTATTTTTAGAGATGGGATCTCACTCTGGCTCTGGCTGGTCTCAAACTCGTGAGCTCAGGCTGTCCACCCACCTCGGCCTCCCATAGTGCTGGGATTATAGGCGTGAGCCACCGCACCTGGCCCCAATCTGTAGGTTTGTCATTTTTTTTTAAACTGAAACATACCCTAGATATATACTGTGTTTTCTACTTAAACCTGTTTTAAAGATTGTTTTTTGGTAGAATATATCATTTATTTAATTGTTTTACAGATAATTTTTTGGTAGAATATCTCAATTTACTTATTTTTAAAGCTATGTTGATTCTGGAACATGGATGTAACTAAATGTATTTATTCCCCATCAGTGATGTTTTTGGGTTATGTTGCTACAAACATACTTGGATGTCTCAGCTTATATGTACTTTTATTTCTCTGGATACCTGAGTTGCTGTATTAATGGATAAATTAAATTAAAATTTTGGTACACATTGCTAAATTGATATCTGAAAAGCCTGTAGCAATTTCCCCTCCAAGTTTGAATTTTTTTAATGTGGAAAAATTAGACACAAAATAAGAGGGTCCCTACCCCCTGCCTGGGCCCCACCCTGTGCCGGTGGTCCAGGTGGCCGAGGTGCAGTGCTGGGACCATCAGTGCCCCTGTGAACATGCCCAGTGGCAGGGGTCAGGGTGGGGTGTGGGGACTGTGGCCCTGGGGACATGGACTTGGGCACGGCACCTGCTCTCAGTGCATCAATTCACAGAGAAACTTGAATGAGTAACAACAGAAAATGGTGTTGGGACAGTGGCATCAGCCATTGTGCACAGGAAGCTTTGGGAGATGTTGTTTACTATCGTCTGCTTGAGTTGGCACAGAATTCAGTAAGCAAGATGAGTTTGGTGCTTTGGAAAGTGTGAAAGCTGGTAGGGAACTCTATTCTCCTTTATCGGAAGTACCTGAAATTAAGGAAGCTCTGGCAGAAAATCCAGGACTTGTCACCAATCCTGTTATGAAGATGGTTGGCTGATCCAGATGACACTGAGTCATCCTCAGAACCAGATGAACTAGTGAGTGTAGATGTGCATGAGAAACTGGTAAAACCTACTGAGGAGTCGAAATGGAGCCTCTAAATAAACCAGTGTGAGATAACTTAGTGCAGCGCGGTTGTCTAAATCAGCGGTGGGTACACGACTTAAAATAGCAACTACACGGCTCGGCGCCTGTGGCTCAATGGGCTAAGATGCCAGCCACGTACACCCGAGCTGGAGGGTTCGAATCCAGCCTGGGCCAGCCAAACAACAACGGCTGCAACCAAAAAATGGCCGGGCGTTGTGGCGGGTACCTGTAGTCCCAGCTACTTGGGAGGCGGAGGCAAGAGACTCCCTTGAGCCTAGGAATTAGAGGTTGCTGTGAGCTGTGATGCCACAGCACTCTATCTAGGGTGACAGCTTGAGGTTCTGTCTCAAAAAAAAAAAAAATAGCAACTACTCTCAACACTGCCAATAGGAAATAGTCCTTAACTTTCCAGTGGTTGTAGATAAACAAAATATGCATCTTTTTCATAATACCCTATGATTTTTTAGACTAGCCTCTAGTATTCAGAAATCATGACATTATCCATGGGAAGAACTAGCTATACAAATTATATAATGCCATCACTTGGGTGTGGGACACAATTACAAGAGGGTCTCCACCTAATAAGGGGAAACATTGTAACTTAGTTGTGTATACCCTCACATTAACCTGAAATAAAAAGAATATGTAATGCAGGGATAACATTGTTATCATAAGCCTTATGTAATAATATAACTTGCTTACATTCATACCAGGATTTGAGTTGAAAAACTTAATGATCTTTCCATTGGAAATAACTGGGAGTGGAGAAGTTTTTCATGGTTATACAGTATCAAATGAAGAATAATATTATCTTAATTTTGCAATATACTGGTGCCATTTTACACAGTGAGCAATGGCTGTGCAGCAAAATAATAAAATAAAAATATTCAAGTTCTTCATTAATCTTGCAGTTTTGATGTTAATATTTCATTTGGTGACTATGCTAGTGTTTGTGAAAATGCTAATGTAGCTATGGAAAGTTGTTTATTTAAAATGAAATTTAAGCTATAACATTGAAAGGTTCTAAGACACCTTTTCCTTTCAGTTACAAACCTGATTTTTCTTGAGCAAAGACACAAGTGCCTGGTGACATTAAGCACTTTTTTGTCATCTTTAATAAAACATATGTCACTGAAAAGAAAAAGGAAAGAAAAACAAAATAAAAATAGATAAACTTCACAAGCTCAAAAAGTAAACTGGGAATTTGTCCTGACTTTAACAACATTTTACTTATTGTTTACTTATATTATATATTTGATTTGTATTGAACTTCTCAGAAAAGCCTAGGACACTTGGATTATTGATTTATTTGCCAGTTATATTCGCAGGTTTCACAAGAGCTCAGAATTAGAATGAATGTTAGTGTTCCTCCACAGGACTGCCTGCTATGATGTTCCTATATAATAAACACTAATGAAAATGCAGTCGGCATGGAATACTCAAGAAATTAACTCTGTGTAAATGATCTTCCATATCAAAGCTCAGGTTAACAGTTGAGTTCGTTACTATTTCCTTAATATCTCATTTTCCATTCCAACTCACTAATTCTTAAATCATTGATTCAGTGAAAAACTTTTTTTGGCAAAGAATTAATAACTGAATGCTGAAGTATCGCTAAGACTTCATTATCTTTTTATGAGGTGATAGTGTCTACCATGAAATATTATTGTAAGTAATTAAAATAAGCCTGCTATACTTGTAAGAATAAATGAGTTTAGCCGGGCGCTGTGGCGGGCGCCTGTAGTCCCAGCTACTAGGGAGGCTGAGGCAAGAGAATCGCTTAAGCCCAAGAACTGGAGGTTGCTGTGAGCAGTGTGACGCCACGGCACTCTACCCAGGGCAATAAAAAGTGAGACTCTGTCTCTACAAAAAAAAAAAAAAAAA
>CAUYON010040216.1:0-58138 GCA_963573935.1 Arctocebus calabarensis | reverse complement strand
GGGTTCATCTCTTGGTTCTCTATTCTGTTCCAAACATCTACCTCTCTGTTTTTGTGCCACTAGTTGTTTTGATCACTCTCGATTTATAGTACAGTCTCAGGTATAATGTAATGTTTTGATCTGTGTATATGTTGTATAAAGATTCAATCAGGTTAGATTTATCACCTCACCATCACTTTTTTGTGTGTGTAGGACATTAAAATCTATATTTTAGAAATTCTGATACAATACATTATTATTAACTTTGGTCATCATGCAGTGAAATATATAATCAGAACTTATTCCTCCTAACTGAAACTTTGTACCCTTTGATCAACATATCTACTTTGTTCTTTCCTCCTTTGCTAGCCTCTTCCCTGCCTCTGGTAACTACCTTCTACTCTTTGTTTCTATGAGATTTACTATTAACTGAGTGAAGAGACATTTCACAGATTAGGAGAAAATATTTGTAATACATACATCTGATAAGGGGCTAATATCCAAAATATACAAGGAACTCAAACTACCTCTAACGAACCTCAAGAAAACAAATAACCCGTTTTAAAAATGATCAAAAGAACTGTGGAGAGAGGGGAGGGAATAAGTCGTGTGGTAAGCTCTTGCCCATCAGGTACCATGTAGGGGTATATGGCACACCTGCTGAAGAAGGACTCAACTGCATCTTGGGCTTTACCTAACAAATGCAAATTGTGTAACCTAATTGTATGTAACCTTATATTAATTTGAAATTAAAAATAAAAACTTGTTAATTAGTTTGAGTTCTTTGTACATTCTAGTTATTAGCCCTTTTTCAGATTCCTAGCATGAAAATATCTTCTCGCATTCTGAAGGTTGTCTGAAACATTCCCTGAGCTAGGAAGCAAGGTAGTCTATCCAACTGACTGGTATTCAAACATCTTAAGTGTTGTTTGTGTTGTCAATATGTTTGCATTTTTTGTGAACATACAGATTTTACTGTATCACATAGTCCTTGAGCTCCAAGGTAAGAAAAATTTAGGGTGATATTCTTACAACAACCTATTTTTAATTGTTATTTCAAAGACCGTCATGTTCTCACAAATCATAAGGGCCTTAGGATAACTTACATCATGATTATTAGTAATTATATTTGGTTTATTTAAATTGAGAAGTTAATTGAGAGTAATATCATTAGTATAACAACTTTGTATTGTCTCAGGTCATCATTTTCTGAAATATTGTCGCCATGACCCTTAGGGAAAACTGAAGACCTTCAGGTCACTTAAGGTTAGCCTGACAAATATTTTATATTTTTCTCAATATTTACCTACTGTTCCTGTACTCTGAAGATTAAGTGGACAATATAGAATTTGGAAAATGTTCATATTTCTTTTACAAATTTTTTAGGAAAATGAGTGCATCTATCATTTGAAATGTATATATACATATATGTATGCGTGTGTGTGTGTGTGTGTGTGTGTGTGTGTGTGTATACTGATGTGAATGCTTTGGCATAGATAGAACTCAATTCATTTAGAAAATAATTAATGACAAATGGGATACTCTATGAGTAATTCATAGGGAACTGAATATATGTCATGTAGAGGCTCGGGGAGAGACAAAGAACAGTCAGATATGATGTAAATTATTTATGCATTTAATCTTATTTTTGGCTTGGCAGATTATGTAAAGCAATGATCCTATTTAGTCTCTATTGCTAACCAAAGAAAGTTTAGAAGGCAACTATCACTCTCACATTTAATACTGTGACAGAGACATTTTCTTATGGGAATACAAATAGAAAGAAGTTCATTATTGCAGATGTATACTAAAGTGTTAGGCACAGTCAAAGGCATACTAAAACCATATACTGGGAATGCCAAAAAATGGTATACACATTATAGGAGATGTTACCTATGCATTATGTATTATATTATGTATATGCTTTTACTACATCTTATAACTGTAGAAGTCAAATGTGACATATTTATCTTTCCTTATTGGTATACATTAAGTATTATAAATTTAATAAGATTAATAAGTTTAATAAGTTTAATAATTTTTTTAATTTCAGACTAATATGATGATAAATACAATTAAGATACATAGTTTGCATCTGTTATGTTAAAGTCTGAGTTGCCACTGTATCCTTCACCCTGAAAGTGTGCATTGTACCTGTGTATTTGGCCCATTGGGTGGTAGCCCACTGAACACCTTCCCTCTTTTCCTCTACTTGAATTCAACTATGTTTTCCTCTCATGTGAGCCTGTAATCATTAACCTATTATTTTTAATTTATTACTGAGTACACATGATGGTTATCTTTCCATTCTGGTGATACTTTGCTTAGGAGGATAGTCTTCAAGTCTGTCCAGATTATTACGAAGGATTCAAAATCTCCATGTTTTTATGTTTGAATAGTATTGCATAGTATACATGTACTACTGTTGGTACCTGCTATGGCACCCCATCACTGTGCAAATAAAAACATCCAGAACATGTATTGAAGGTACATGCCTGCAAGAGGTGGGTTTCCTGTTTGGCTTCTGAGAAGCCAAAGAAACCTCTCTCTTTGCCTTTTATTGAAGCCCCATACAACAAAAGTGGGGGCCCAGGTGCTAGGATCACATGTTTAATGGTTACTAAGTGCTCTTTCTACCTGGGCTCAATTCCTAACCTGTTGCCCTAAGAATGTTACAAAATAACAAAGTCCTTGCTCATGAGCTACCAAGCTTATCTCATTAATGCACACAGAGGCTTGAAAACTTGTCTCCAGTCTGCAAAACATCTCCATGCCAGCTAGGAGATTATCTCGCTCCAGTGCCTTCTTCAAGAGCTGGTGGCTGCTTCTATAAGCGTGGTGCTCAGTCTCCTACATGTCTCCCTTTTCTCATTTAAAATATTCTTGTACAGGGTAAGGGAGAGACCCACAGTTGTCTGTTTTGTTTGTTGTTCTTATCGAGTAGCTCTCCTTCCTGCTAAGTAGAAGAATAAAAACCACAGAATAACTAACAAAGTTATTCTAACAAAACCAGTGAGGGCTTTCACAGAAGAAAAAGGAGAAGGAATAGCTATGCTCTTGAAAGCGTTTATAATTTCAATTCTTTTTTTTAAATTAAGTCATATACACATAGATCATGAATACATTTATGCATTATGGGGGTCAACGTGTTTTTTATTTTTTTTACACATTCTGATGTGGTTACATCAAACCAATCAACATAGCTTTCACCTTATTTACTTGATTATTGTGCTAAGACACTTATGTTCTACACTTGACAGATTTGAATTGTACCCTTGCAATATGCTTCATAGTTGCGGTCTTGACTTTTACTCTCCCTCTATCAAACCTCCACCCTCCCCTCCATTTTCACTCCTTCATCCTGGGCTATAGCTGTGTTCTATCTTTTATAAGAAAGTGTGAGTAAATATAAGTTGGTTTCATAGAAGTACTGAGTATCTTGGATACTTTTTCCTACATTCTTTTTTTTTTAAGTCATTTGTACATAGATCATGAAAACATTTATGCCATTATGGGATTCAATGTGTTTTTTTAATACAAATTAGAGTGCTCATATCCTACTAATTAACATAGCCTTCACCTCATTTACTCAATTACAATGTTAAGACTTTGGTCTTCTACACCTGATAGATCCAACTTGTACTTGCAATACGCTCCATAGGTGTGGTCCCACTATTAACTCTCCCTCTATCAACCCACCTCCTCCCTTACCCTCCCTGTTCCCTTCCCTCCTTCATCCTGGCCTATAGTTGTGAATCATCTTTCACATGAAATGTGAGTGATTGGCTTGGTGCCTGTGGCTCAATGGGCTAAGGCGTCAGCCATGTACACCTGAGCTGGCGGGTTTGAATCCAGCCTGGGCCTACCAAACAACAATGACGGCTGCAACCAAAAATGGCCAGGCATTGTGGCAGGTACCTGTAGTCCCAGCTACTTGGGAGGCAGAGGCAAGAGACTCGCTTGAGCACAGGAATTGGAGATTGCTGTGAGCTGTATTGCCACAACACTCTATCCAGGGTGACAGATTGAGATTCTGTCCCCCCCCCCAAAAAAAAGGAAATGTGAGTTATTATAAATTGGTTTCATAGTAGTACTGAGTATATTGGATATATTTTAATCCATTCCTGAGATATTTACTAAGAAGAATATTTTCAAGCTCCATCCATTTAAACATAAAAGAGGTAACGTCTCCATTTTCTCTTTTTACTGCTGCATAGTGTTCCATGGTATATATATACCACAATTTATTAATCCATTCATGGGTTGATGGGCACTTAGACTTCTTACATGACTTGGCAATTATGAATTGAGCTGCAATGAATAATCTAGTGAAAATATCCTTATTTCCAAATGATTTTTGGTCCTTTGGATATACACCTAGAAAAGGAATGGCAGGATCAAATGGCAGGTCTACATTTTGATCTCTGAGTTTTCTCCAAACTTCCTTCCAAAAGGAACATACTAGCTAGCATTGCCACCAGCAGTGCAGAAGTGTTCCCTTTTCTCCACATCCATGCCAACATCTGTAATTATGGGATTTTGTGATGTGGGCTACTCTTACTGGAGTTAGATGGTATCTCAGAGTAGTTTTGGTTTGCATTTCTCTGATGATTAAAGATGATGAGCATTTTTTCATGTGTCCATAGACCATGTGTCTGTTTTCTTTAGAGAAGCTTGTTTTGTCTCTTGCCCACAATCAAATGGGATCACTTGTTTTTTTCTTAGTAATAAGCTTGAGTTCTCTGTGGATTCCAGTTATTAGACCTTTGTCAGAAATATAACTTGCAAAAATCCTCTCCCATTCTGAAGGCTATCTATTTTCTTTACTTAGTGTGTTCTTGGCAGTGCAGAAGCTTTTTCATTTGATCAGATCCCAGTAATGTATTTTTTTGATGTTGTTTCAATTGTATGGGGTGTCCTCTTCATAAAGTATTCTCCCAGGACAATTTTTTGAAGTGTTTCCCCTGCACTCTCTCCAAGAACTTTTTTAGTTTCATATGTTAAGTTTAAGTCTTTAACCTAAGAGAGTCAATTTTGGTTAAAAGAGAAAGGTGGGGTCCAGTTTCAGTCTTCTACAGGTCGTCAACCAATTCCCCTAGCACCATTTGGTGAATACGGAATTCTTATCCCAATTTATATATATATATATATATATAGATAGATAGATAGATAGATAGATAGGCTTATCAAAGATCAAATGACGATAATTGTCTGGGTTCACCTCTTGGTATTCAGTTCTGTTCCGTACATCTACCTCCCTATTTTTGTGCCACTGCCATGCTGTTTTGATCACTATTGATTTATAGTATAGTCTGAAGTCTGGAAGCGTGATTCCTCCAATTTGTTTTTATTTCTGAGTAATGTCTTGGCTATTTGTAGTTTTTTTCTGTTTCCAAATAAAACTAAGTACTAATTTTTCCAGGTCTTTAAAGTATGACAGGGATGCTTTAATAGGGATCACATTAAATCTGTAGATTGCTTTAGGAAGTATAGAGATTTTAACAATGTTGATTCTTCCCAGCCATGAGCATGGTTCATTTTGTCGTTTGTTAATATCTTCGGCTATTTCTTTTCTCAGAGTTTCACAGTTCTATTTATGTAGTTCTTTCACATCCTTAGTTAGATACACTACCAGATATTTTGTCTTCTATGGCACTATTGTAAAGGAAATAGAGTCCTTGATTGTTTTTTCTTCTTGACTATTGTTGGTATATATGAAGGCTACAGATTTGTGAGTGTTAATTTTGTATTCTGAGATGTTGCTGTATTTCTTGATCACTTCTAGGAGTTTTGTATTTGAGTCCTTGGGGTTTTCCAGATATAAAATCATATCATCTGCGAAGAGTGGCAGTTTGATCTCCTCTGGTCCTATTTGCATCCCCTTGATTGCCTTCTCTTGCCTGATCGCAGTGGCTAAGACTTCGATTACAATGTTGAAAAGCAGTGGAGACAGTGGGCATCCTTCCCAGGTTCACGATCTGAGTGAAAATGATTTCAGTTTTACTCCATTCAATATGATATTGGCTGTGAGTTTGCTGTAGATGGCCTCTATCAGTTTCAGAAATGTTTCTTTTATACCTATTTTCTTAAGTTTTCTGATCAAGAAAGGATGCTGGATGTTGTCAAAAGCTTTTTTTACATCAGTTGAGAGAATTGCATGGTCTTTGGTTTTTAATTTGTTTATGTGATGTATTATATTTTTGGATTTATGTATTTGAACCATCCTTGGGACACTGGTATGAAACCCACCTGGTCATGATGTATAATTTGTTTGATGTGTTATTGAATTCTGTTTGCTAGAATAATATTGAATATTTTTGCATCAATATTGATTAGAGATATTGGTTTATAATTTTCTTTTCTTGTTGGGTCTTTTCCTGGTTTGGGAATCAGAGAGATATTTGCTTCATATAATGTGTTGGGAAGTATTCTTTCCTTTTCTATTTGTTGGAAAAGATGAGGTAATATAGGTACTAGTTCCTCTTTAAAGGTTTGGTACAATTCTGATGTGAAGCCTTCTTGTCCAAGGCTTTTCTTTTTAGGGAGATTTCTTATAGTTGATGCTATTTCAGAACTTGTTATTGGCTTGATCAATATTTCTATTTCTTTCTGGATAAGTCTAGGAAGGTGGCATGTTTCCAATTATTGATCTATTTCCTTCAGATTTTCATACTTAAGAGAATAGATTTTTTTTTTTTTTAGAATAGATTTTTATGTAATATTCATTAAGGATGTGTTGAATTTCTGAGGAGTCTGTTGTTATTTGGCCTTCTTCATTTCTGATTGATGAAATTAGGGATTTTACTCTTCTGCTTCTGGTTAGGTTAGCCAATGGCTTATCTGTTTTATTGACCCTTTCAAAAAACCAATGTTTTGATTGATTGATCTGTTGAATGATTTTTTTTTTCAATTTCATTTAGTTCTGTTCTAAGTTTAGTTATTTCTTTTCTTCTACTGGGTTTGGGGTTGGAATGTTCTTCCTTTTCCAGCTGCCAGAGATGTCCCATTAAGTTGTTGATTTGCTCTCTTTTCATTCTTTTGAGGAAGGCTTGCAATGCCATTAATTTCCATCTTAGGACTGCCTCTGCAGTATCATAGAGGATCTGGTAATTCGTGTCTTCATTCTAATTTTGTTCCAATAATTTGGTAATTTCCTTCTTAATCTCATCTATGACCCAGAAGTCATTCAGCATGAGGTTATTTAGTTTCCATGTTTTTGTACGAGTATGTGGATTTCTGTTGTTACTGAGTTCAACTGTTATTCTATGATGGTCTGAGAAAATACAAGGAATGATTTCTATTCTTTTAAATTTGCTCTGATTAGACTTATGACCTAAGAAGTGATCAATTTTGGAGGATGTTCCATGGGCTGATGAGAATGTGTATTCAGTTTTGTTAGGATGAAATGTTCGGTAGATGTCTGTAAATGCAATTGTTGAATGGTTAAGTTTAAGTCTAAAATTTCTTTGCTTAGGATATTATTGGAGGATCTATTCAACACTGCCAAAGGGTTGCAAAAATTTCTGACTATTATGGTGCTAGAGGAAATCACATTGTTCTTGTCTGTTAGAGTCTATTTTATAAAGTGAGGTGGGTTCTTTTTGGGCACATAAGTGTTAGTAATTAACATCTCATAATGTTGAGTGCTGCCATTAACAAATATGAAGTGAGCATCCTTGTCTTTCCTTACTTTGGTTGTCTTAAATAGTATTGTATCTGTGAATAAAATTGCAACTCCTGCATTTTTCTGTTTTCTATTTGCCTGAATGGAAATTCAGTGATGACCGCCCCTTCTCTCTGAATCTATGTTTATCTTTTAAGGTAATTTGAGATTCTTGAATGCAGCAAATGTCTGGCCTGAGTTTTTGGTTCCACTCAGCCAAACTGCGCCTCTTTAGAGGGCAATTTAAGCCATTAATATTAATTGACAGTATTGATAAGCCTGGTAGTATTTTTGGTATCGAGGTCTTTGAAAGTCCAGTGGACACTTTTAATCCTTTTGCTACTGTGGAAGCTGGAATTTGATCAAAAGTTTCTGAGAGAGTTTACTTTGGTGGTAGCAGATTATGCTATTCATTGTAGAGAATAGGTCTGAGAATATCCTGGAGAGCTGGCTTAGTTATGGCAAACTTCTTCAACATGTGCATGTCATTACAGTATTTAATTTCTGCATCATAGATGAAACTTAGTTTATCTGGAAACATGATCCTGGGTTGAAAGTTATTTTGTTTAAGGAGATTAAAGGTCAATGACCACACTCTTCTAACTTGAAAGGATTCATTGGATAGATCTGCAGTCATTCTAATGTTCATCCCTTTGTAGGTTATGGTTTTCTTATGCCTGGCTGCTGACAGAATTTTCTCCTTCCTATTAACTTTGATGAATCTAATTATAATATGTCTATGAGTTTTGTTGGTTGGGTTGAGTCATGCTGGTGTTCTGAACCTGGCTGCTATCTGAATTTTAGAATCTCTTGGCATGTCTTGGAAATTCTCCTTGATTATTTCATGAATAAGAGCATCTGTATCCTTTGAAGCAAACTTGTCGCCTTCAAGAATTCCTAAAAGGTGAATATTAGATCTCTTCGAATTATCCCAGAACTCTGAGAGAAAAATATGTTTTTGCTCTCCACTTCTCTTCCTCTTTGAGCATTTGGGAACCTTCAAAAGTTTCATCTTCAATTTCAGAGATCATTTCTTCTGCCTCCTCCATTCTGTTACTGAGGGATTCTACTGTATTTCTCAGATATTTGAGGTCTGCAATTTCTTCCCTCAGTGTGTGAAAATCTTTGATGATTTGTGTCCTGGAATTCATTGAATTCTTGGGACATCTTTTGAATTCCTCCGTGAAATACTAGTTCCATCTTTACCTCCATTGTGTTGATCTTTTTATCTATTAATATTCTGAACTCGATTTTTGACATCTCAGCCATTTGTTTATGAATTTTTTAAATTAAATCATAGTTGTGTACATTAATGCAATCATGGGGTACAATGTGCTGGTTTTAAATACAATTAGAAATATTTTCATTGACGTGGTTAAGATAGCCTTCATAGGATTTTCTTAGTTCTTGTGTTCAGACATTTATATTCTACATTTAGTAAGTTTAACCTGTAACATTCTAAGATGTACTGTAGGTGTGGATTACCCTCTCTCCTCCCATTTTCTCCCCTCTCCCTCCCATCCCTTGCCCCATGCCTCATATTCTTGTGTTGTAATAGGGTTATGGCATTCATACCAAAGCTATAAATTAGTTTCATAGTAGGGCTGAGTACATTGGATACTTTTTCTTCCATTCTTGAGATACTTTGCTAAGAAATTTCTTCTTTAAACCACTGTGAGAGGCCACCGCACCCTTATTCCAAGGCAGCTGCCATTGCTTAAACATGTTAGAAACTGGCCCTTCCTCTGACTTTCTTGAATAGTGGAAAGATAGACAAAGACAATGTATTGTTATCAGAATCTAGATTCGAATCCTCACTGCCCTTCTTATTACCTGGGACCCTAGGGTAACCCGTTGATTCTTGGTAAGAAAAGTTTCCTCGAATGTAAAACGGATGACGAGAAGCTGTTCACAGGGCTGGCTGAGCACTGCATGATGTACTGTGCTGCATGATACACGGCGCTGCAGAAATATTACTTGGGAAGGATGCAGCTTGATCTTTGAAACTATCAAAAGCCCAGAACCTAGAGACTAGAGAAGGTGGGTGAGCGGGCTGAAATACAGAAGTGGAGGTCGGACACAAACAACATACAATGAGCCAATTACCCTGAGAGGCACAAGCTAAGGCTTAGAAGCCAGTTTTCTACTTTTTTTTTTTTTTTTTTTTTTTAGCAAATACAGCAAAATTGGAATAAGTACATTGTCTCCAAGGAGTTACTTTTTCTTTAAGATAAGAACTCTTATTTTATATTTTAAAAAATACAACCATAATTACACTTTCTAGCTAAAAAGTAACAATAATTTCTTAACATCATCAAATACCCAGAAAACGTCCTATTTAATTTTTAATTGTGTCATGCATATCCTCAATTATTTTAAGAGTTTATATGGATCGTGATTTGAGATCTAGTTGATAGGGTTTTTGGTCTCTTTTAATTCATAGATCTCTCTTGCTTCTTTCTCCTCTCTCACGCCTTACTTTCTGATTTATTTGTTGAAAAACTAAAATCTTTTCTTATAGATTTTCCCACAGACTGGGGAAAATTTTGCTGATTGTTATATTCTGTTTTCTAAATTTCTGATAAGTTGGCAATTGGATCTACAGCGAAGGTCTGCAAACTATAATGCATGGCCAAATCCAGCCCTTCTGCTTGTTTTTTCTAAATAAAGTTTTATTGGCACATACCCCCACCCACTTATTTACATATCATCTATGGCTGCCTTCATGCAACATCTGCAGAGATGAGTAGTTATGGCAGATTGACACAATGTACATTTGTGGCCCCCAAAGCCCATATTGCTAGCTGTGCCTTTACAGAAATGTTTTGTTGACTCCTACCTAGAGACTTGATCATAGTCAGTTTTTGTATTTTTTTTTTCATAGTCAGTTTTGATTTTTTTTTTTCCAATTATGTCACCAGTGGTGTTTGTGGACTCTCACGGAGGAGGTATATAATGACTGCTGTGTCTCTTTTTTGCAATGTTAGCAGATGTTACTGCTCAGGACGTTAATCCATTAAGTCATTAAGGACTGTTAAATGGTGATATTCTCATCCTAGCCTGCCTTCTTCACTTAGCAGGAATGCTTTCATAGAAAGAAATATTTCCTTAACTACTAATTGGTTACCCAGAGCTAGAGCTCTTACAGAAAAGACAGGATAAAATGCTCCATTCTTTCCTTTTATTTTTTACCAGTTTTCAAAAAACCAGTTGATTGCTCCCCTAGCATCCCTGCTATGGTGATCAATTCTTTTTTTTTAAGTTTCATTGTGAACTTCTGTATTTTCATGCATTTGATGAGTTTTCATCCATTACTGTTCATCTTAGGCCAGTGGGAGCCTCTTCAGATTGGCCCAGGCTTTTTGATATATTCTAGCTGCTTTTGATGGCTTCCTTGCTAATGTGGAAGATCAAGATGTTCCAGTACAGCACTCATCTGCTTATATAAACCTGGTAATATTCAGTTTCTTGGGGTTTTGTTTTTGTTTTTGTTTTTAAATTTTATGACTTTACACTTTGACTCTAGCCTGAAGGTCAAGTGATGTCATTCTCTTGGGCTACCTCCCAGGGTGTTTCTAGGTTGGCTTTTTAAGACCTGTTTATTTTTCATTCCATAGGCCAAATATTGTTAAGCAAATTAGAGGCAAATCTACTTTTCCATACAGCTTCCCACACTCCTTACCCTGTCTCCTGGCTTCATGGCTGTTCTCAGGGGATGCTCATTCCAGGTGGCAAATGGTTGGTAGTCACAAGCTCTGTCCCCCATGGTGTGAGCACCTAGCATCTGAGTGGAGCCTACAATTTCTCCAGCCAGACAGTAGTTGTGTGGGACCCTCTTTCCAGCCCTGTGCTAGCTCGTCCCCTCAGGGGATCACACCTGGGACCCATGTGACTGACAGGGGCTTAAATTTGACAGCACCTACTACTGGCTTCTTCCTATTGAGAAAGAGGAGGAAAAGGAAGAGTAGGAAATGCCCCTGGGAAGAGGAGAGGAGGAAGACTTGCCACAATTATATGCAGCTCTTCAACACCTACAGTAGGCTTTCATGCCTGTTTTGTTGTTGTTTTTATTGTTATTTCAGGTTAATGTGATGGTACAAACAACCAGGTTACAATGTTTGCATTTGTTAGGTAAAATCCCTCTTATAGTTGTGCATTGCACCCAAGCTCTGTGCCATACACGCCGACCTTGTGCCCATGAAGGGCACAATTCCCCTCCCTTCTCTCCTCTCTCCCCTTCCTCCTTCCCCCTCCCCCCAACTTGAATTGAATTGAGTTTTTCTCTAATGTGGGCATGTATTAGATAGTCTACTGGCTTCATATTAGTATTGAGTACATTGGATACTTGCTTCTTCATTCTTGTGATACTTTACTAAGTAGAATGTGCTTCAATTCCATTCAGGTTAGTACAAAAGATGGAAAGTCTCCACCTTTTTTAATGGCTGAATAGTATTCCATGGTATATTTATGCCATGGCATTTAGGTTGATGCCTTGGCAATTGATCCTTATAGCAACTTTGTAAGAAAGGGGTCTTTTATTACTCTTCTCTTTGTATAGATGAGGAAAGTCAAGCCCAGAAAACATATGACTTGTTCAAAGTCTCATGGCTAAGAGACGACAGAAATAGACACTAAATCTGAGCTTTCTGCCTTTAAATCTGATGCTCTCTCCATCCTGCCCATCCCAACCAGCAGCACCACACATGTGGTGAGACCAGACCCACCCAGTAAGCCTGTCTCTAGTCTACATGAATAATTGACTCCAGCTGAGATAGACAAAAAGCACAGAGACCTTGAGGACAAAGAACTAGGTGACTTCACCTGGCACTAGGCAATGGGTGAAAGTTCAATAAATGCCTCCCTGAAGGAAGGAATAAGTGGAGATCCCAAGGATGAAGTGGACTGAAACAGGAAAAGAGGAGACAGCATACACTGAACCCAGAGGTTTGTAGGGAATAAGAGGAGGCCACAGACTCTAGTGCACCCCTCCTACAGAGACATGGAGACCATTTCTCCTCTTCTTGAATCCAGGCTGGCCCTCTGACTTACTTTGATCAACAAATGCAGCAGAAGTGATGTTGTATGACTTGCAAGGCAGGGCTTTAAGAAGTCTGTGGGTCCTATTTTGGCAAGATTAGAAAACTTCCTCTAAGAACCCAGCTGCTGTGCTGGGAGATGTCTAAGACCAGGGATAGATAAGAGAGGTGCTCTGTGGTGGCTAATTTAATATGTCAGCTTGACTGGGCCAAAGGTTGTCTAGATATTTGATCAATTATTATTCTGGGTGTTTCTGTAGGGATGATTTGGATGATATGAACACTTAATTGGTGACTAAAGCAGTTGGCCCCTGACGTAGGTGGGTTGATCAACTGACTATCTGGAGGATGTTTCTCAGGCTTTCTTCCTCATGCTGGGGTTTGGCTTGAAAATGGGATATTGAGTTAAATCCTGATCACCTCCCCTCTGGTACTTCCTTTCTGGCCAATTGATCACGCTCTTATTTCCTTTAGGAAACTTCACAGACTTAAAGAATAATACTGGCCTCTGAGGGCAGCTCCTGTGGCTCAGCGAGTAGGGCGCCAGCCCCATATACCGAAGGTGGTGGGTTCAAGCCCGGCCTCAGCCGAACTGCAAAAACAAAAAAATAGACGGACGCTATGGCAGGCGCCTGTAGTCCCAGCTACTAGGGAGGCTGAGGCAAGAGAATCGCTTAAGCCCAAGAGCTGGAGGTTGCTGTGAGCAGTGTGACGCCACGGCACTCTAACCAGGGCGATAAATTTATAATCTGTCTCTACAAAAAAAAAAAAAAAAAAATACTGGCCTCTGAGTTTTTTCAGTTCTTGAAGCTTTTAGAACTTAAAAAAAATTTTAATCTCTTTTCTTTTACAAAAACTTGGTTCAAGACTATTCTCTGTACTACATAGATTTGTAAGAATTGTCCTCTGTGTGTTTCATAAGGAACTACATATGGAAAGGCCTTGCTGCTCTTTGAATGGTGGTGTGAAGATAGAATTTGAAGGAGTGGAGTAAAATGAAGATTAGTAAAGTTATCCTATTACACCTTTTCAATCTATTTGATGCAGTGCCAGAAAGAAACTGGAGATGATGACATAGACAGTATACAAAGTCAGATAATCAAGTCCATAACTCATCCTAGAAAAAGTTCTGCTACCTTACTGCTGAACATCACCATGGCCACCTTCAAAGTACTCCCCTTGGGAAGTTATACACCAATGCCAGTGCATAGTCCACACTACAAAGCAATTTTTCTGCAAAGAGTTTGTGAACTTAATTGTCAGACCTCATTCAATGACAGGTATGATGGTCATTCCAGAAAGAGTTTCAAAACTGCTCTGAAAGGTGGACTAGGCACTGGCATCAGTGCATAGCTTCCCAAAGGCAGTACTTCGAATGTGATAGTAATGATATTCAGCAATGAGGTATGTAGCACTTTTCCTACAATGAGTTCGTGAACTTGTTTGTCCAACCTCGGATCTTACTGCTCCCATTCCCACCCACCGACTTTGCAGGTGAGATGAACTCATATTCCCCATCTCTCAATGTGCATTTCATGACACTAGCACAAACTCCTCTCAGGTCATTTCACCCCCAATGTCTTCCAATTCATGTTTGGTTTTGAACTCTTTATCCCCTGATCCCTTTTGAAATGTCTGGTTATGAAAGTAACCTATAACCTGTGGATGCCCCACGCAACAGATCTTTTCTCAGAGTAGACCCCAAGTGTTCAACTGGAAAAGAAGGCATCTTTGAGTTAAAACCAGATGACTAAAGAATTTAATCCTGTGGACCAAATCTAATTGATTGCCCAGTACATTGTGTTGAGGATAGAGAGGACTCATCCAGTCTCAGCAGGAAAACACATTCTAGGAGATTGATTCACAACTTCTGCTCTGGCCACTGTGTATGTGTGCAGGTGTGTTGGGAGATGGGAGTAGAGCATTGAGTGACAGATGCATGCCTGATACTTGCTGTCATTGAGAGCCAATGAGTGGTATGAATAGAGATACAGAGAAGGGAGCCATTAACAGGGTCTCTGGAAGTTTAAAAGATACTTGAAGAAGTCTTTTCATGTATTGGAGAGAAGAATAAGATGAAGTTGAAATAAATCCAATTTACACAAAAGAAATCCTCTAACTGCTTCTAGTTTATTCCTTGTAAAAATGAATAGGCTGAGTTTAGATGTGGAAAGTTACAAAAGGACCATAGCTAATAATCCTCTCCAAGCTAAAAAATATATTATATACATATATATCATATATACATACACACACACATACTGATCGTGTGCATATAAATATATAATCAAAAATATTACAGTTTGTAAAAAGTCATCAGAGAGCATGGATATAAAGAAATGCCAATGAACTAAACTCAAGAAAGCGAGCTTTTCATAGCATAGAAAAACACCCAGTTCCTCCACAATTGGTGGAACTATAAAAGAAGAATGATCTTCCATAGAAATTAGTACTTAGAAAGCAGTTGAACTTTTAGTCAACTTTTAATAGTGGTGCTTGGACTGCCATAACTGATTAAAATCCTAAAGAGCCCTACCCGCAGAATGAGTTTGCACTCACTTGTCACCTGTGAGTCTTCAGTAAGTATGAAGGGTAGGCAGCATGCCCCAAATAGGGAATGGCATCAGAGAAGGAGAGCTGAGAGAGATCCATAACTTGGGGCTGGGACCTCTCTCCAAGGGTAAGTTCACCTCAGAAGGGCAGGCCTGCCATGATTACATTAATGTACGCAGCTATGATTTAATAAAAAAAAAAATCATACCCATCAAGATATTTACAGATTTTATAAATCATTTCTAGAAAGAAGACTGTAAATAAAGGGAAAGTTGTTAGTTTCTTTAAAAAAAAAAAAAAAGGAAGGACAGGCCTGGGCAGGAGAAAACCTGTAGTGTACAGCTGGGTTTTGATATGAATTCCTGGCAAATAGTTTCAAAAACTCTTGGAATTTCCTGAGTGATAGAATTGTCTGTGTAATGCTAAGAGTTGACTCATGGTGGGTGCCTAGATAGCTTCAAGATGCAGGGAATCACCAAAAAGATCAACCATATGATTAGAAAGTTGGAACGTGGGGCCAGCCCGACCTCTGGAGAGGGACTAAGGCTAAAGATTGAATTCAATCACATGGCCAATGATTCAGTCCATGCTGAAGGAAAATTACTGATCTTTCCCTCAAATAATTTGAAGCCAGTTGTGAACTGAATCAAAAGAAAGCCACAACAAAGCCCAAACCCTACTCAATTTCAAATCCAATTAAGGAATCCCCTACCCTACCAGCCTAATAGAAATAGTGTTTATTTTTATACATATGTTTTTTAATGTACAATGTTTTTCTTACAATCAAAAATTATAAGACATATTTAAAAAGCAAAAAAGTGTGATTTATCATCAAGAGAGAAAAAGGTCAATAGAAACAGAACTAAAGATGGCCCAAATGTCAAAACTATCAAACAGGGATGTTAAAATAGCTATAATAAAGATGCTGAAAGATGTAGTGGAAAAATGGGTGGCATGTGTGAATAAATGGGAAAGTTTAAGTAGAGACTTGGAAACAAACAAACAAAAGAATCAAATTTATGTGCTAGAAATAAAAACTACAAAGTTAGAAATAAAAAATTAATTAGTTGAACTTAATAATGTAGCATGGCACAAGTATTTATCAAGGAACTTGAAGATAGACCCATAAAAAGCATCAAAACTGAAACACAAAGAGAAAAAGAGTGACATGAAAAGACAGAATAAAGCATGTGGTGTCTGAGGGAGAATACAACATGTCTAAAATACATATAATTGGAGTCCAAATGGAAAAGAGAGAAAGGACAGAGCAGAAGAAAGATTTGAAGAGATAATGGTCATGAACTTTTCAAAACTGATAAAGTCATCAACCCTACAGAACCAAGAAGCTGATTAAAATCCAAGCAGGCCAAACCCAAATAAACTACATGTAGGCACATCACAATCAAATTGCTGAAAACCAAAAATAAAAAGCAAATCTTAAAAATAAACAGAGGCTAGGCATGGTGGCTCACTCCTGTAGTCCCAGCATTTTGGCAGACCAAGGCAAGTGGATAACCTGAGCCTAGAAATCCAAGGCCTCAGTGAGCTATGATCCTGCTACTGCACTCCAGCCTGGACAGCAGAGGGAGACCCTGTCTCTTAAAAAAATAGAGCAAAAAGACATGTTACATACAGGGGAACAATCATTCAACTGATGGCTGACTTCTTACCAGAAACAACGGAGACCAGAAGACAACAGAACAATATATTTAAACAAACGGAAAAGCTGTTGTCCTGGAATCCCATAAACAGTGAAAATATATCCAAATAGCAAGGCCAAATGAAGATGTCTCATCAGTCAAGAGCTGAGAGACTTTTTTCTCGAACAGACATACATACCACAAATGCCAGAGGCAGGGCTTTACACAGAAAAGGCATGATACGGGCTAGAACCAGATCTGCAGAAAGAAGAGAAAAGCACGAGAAAGGTATAAAAGACTTTTTTTTATTACATATTGTTTTCTTTAAAATTTGAGACAGTGTCTCACTCTGTTGCCCAGGCTGGAATGCAGTGGCCTCATCACACTTTACTGCAACCTCAAACTCCTGGACTCAGACGATGCTCCTCCCTCAGCCTCCCAAGTACCTGGGACTACAGGGATGTGCCACCACCATGCCCAGCTAATTTTTCTACTTTTTGTAGAGATGGAGTCTTGTCTCACTCTTGAGGCTTGTTGCGCACCCCTGGCCCCAAGTGATCCTCCCAACCTCAGCTTCCCAGAGTGCTAGGATTGCATGAGCCATTGTGCCCAGACAAAAAGGTTACTGCTTTTAAGCAAAAACAAGCATAATTTACTATGAGGTTTGAGCCATATATGAAAGTAGAACATAAGACATGATAAGCACAAAGTTGTAATTTTCCACATTATTGTTTGAAAGTAACCTGTACTAACTTAAAGATAAGTGTTGTAATCTCTAGGATAGCCATTAAAAATAATGTAAAAAGGGATGGCTAAAAACTTGACATAGAAGGTAAAATACAATATGATACATACAAACATAATTCACTTGAAAGAAGGCAGGAAAAATGAAATAGAGGAAAACAGAATAAATGAGGCAAAATGAAAATAAACACCAATATGAGAGACTTAAATTCAAACATATCTAACATATATTAGGAAGGAAGAAAATGTAAAAAAGGAATAAAATTCCCATGATGACTAAGTGTGTTTTTTCCCAAAAATGCAAAGTTGGTTTCACATTTGGAAATCAATAAATGTAAGTATTATTATCTATTGGCACATAGCACATTACCCCTAATTTTAGTGGCTCAAAACAATAAACATTTAATTTGCCACACAGTTTCTGTGGGTTGGAATTTAGGAATAGCTTAGCTGGATGGTTCTGACCTACCACCTCCCATGAAGTTGTAGTCAAGAAGTTGTCAGAGGCTGCCTAACAACTTATCTATGCTTGACTGTACTTGGTAGATCTGCTTCCCGAATGGCTTGCTGACTGCCTAATGAGTTAGTGCCAGTTAAGGCAGCTGGCTTCCATTCCCCATCATGTGGATATTTCCTTAGGACCACTTGAGTGTATTCACAAACGTGCCGTCTGGCTTCCCTGAGAGTGAGTGGTCCTCCAGAGAGAGAGCAAGAAGGATATCATGGTGCCTTTTATTATCTAGTCTTGGAAGCATCACACAGTTACTGCTATCATATTCTATTAATTAGAAGTAGTCACTAAGCCCAGTCCACAGTCAAGGAGAAAGCAATTAACCTTCAACTAATGAAGGGAAGAGTATCAAATCATTTGTAGATATATTTTATAAAACACCACAGTAATATACTAAATCTGTGATTCTCAACCATAAGTGTTTTGGCCCACTAGAGCCATTTAGCAATGTCAGGATATTTTTGGTTGTCACAACTGAATAATTGCTACTAGCAGCTAGTGACAGAGGTTAGGCATGAAGGTAAATATCCTACAATGCACGGGACAGCCCCTTGCATGGAAGAGTTATCCAGTCCCATATATCAATACTCATCTTAATATATGACACAATTCAATATCCATTCTGGCTTTAGAAAATAAACTCAAAAGAGCAAATTTAGAGAACTGATCTTACCTATTCAAAACTTATTATAAAGCTACAGTAATCAATACTACATGGGATTACAAAAGAATAGACAAATATAACAATAGAACAAAATAGAAAGGCCAGAAATAGAACCTCATAAATATTTTCAACTGATCTTTGACAAAAGGGCAAAAGCAAGAGAAGGAAGAAAATGTAGTCTGTTCAACTGGACAGCCACATGCAAAAAAAAAAAAGAATCTAGACACAGACCTTACATCCCTCATAAAAATTAACACAAAATGAATCACAGACCTAAATGTAAAATGTAAAGCTATAAAACTCTAAATCATGACATGAGATATAATCTAGATGACCTTGGGTTTGGAAATGACACCAAAGGTATATAATTCATGAAAGAAATAATTGATAAGCTAGGCATCATTAAGATTTAATATTTTTGCTTTACGAAAGGCACTGTCAACAGAAAAAAGACAAGACATAGGCTGGAATAAAACATTTGCAAAAGACCTATCTGATAAAGCACTGCTATCCAAAATACACAAAGAACTCTTAAAGGTCAACAATAATAAAATAAATAACTTAAAATATACCTCACTAAAGAGATATACAGACTTCAAATAAGCATATGAAAAATTTATTCAACATCATATGCCAACAGGGAAATGCAAATTAAAGCAACAATGATATACCACAGCACACCTATCATAATAACCAAAATCCAAAACACTGACACCATCAAATGCACGTGAGCATATGGAGCAACAGGAAATCTCACTCACTGCTGGTGGGAATGTGAAACAATGTAACCACTTGGAAGGCAGTTCAGCTGTTTGGTTGAAAATTAATCATACTCTTACTTCATGATCCAGCAATTACACTCCCAAGAAATTGAAAATATGTCTACACAAAAACCTGTACAAGGATGTTTACAGCACCTTATTCATAATTGCCAAAACTTCAGGAAGCAACCAAGATGTTCTTCAGTAGGTGAATGGATAAATAAAATGTAGTACATCCAGATAATGAAATATTATTTAGCACTAAAAGGAAACAAACCATTAAGCTATTAAAAGACATAGAAGAAACTTAGATTAAAAATTACTTTGAATGATACTATAACAGTGGACATTGTCGTTATTCATTTATCTAAACCTGTAAAATGCACAACAGCAAGAGTGAACCCTACTGCCAATGGTCTTCAGATGACACTGATGTGTCAATGTAGGGTCACTAATTATAGCAAATATGCCACTCTGGTGGAGAATACAGATAATCGGGGAGATTTTATGTCTGTGTTGTTTAGGGCTATGAGGTAGGAATGGGAGGAAGATGAGGAATAACTGCTAATGGGTATGATTTTTCTTTGGGGGGTGATGAAAATGTTCTAAAATTGGATTCTGGTGATGGTCACACAGTTTTGGGAATATAATAAAACTTTACACTTTAAATGGGTGAATTGAATAGTATAGGAATTATATCTCAATAAAACTGTTTTTAAAACCCCATGGAATCTATTAAACAGTTAATAGAATAAGTAAATTTAGCAAGGTTTCAGAATATGGAGTCAATATACCTAAATAAATCTCATTTCAATATACCAGTAACAAGCAACTGAAAAATGGAATTCCAAAAACAAGTATTATTTACAATAGTGTCAAAACACTAGCCAAAATCAAACACCCAATAATAAATATTATGAAAAGTATGTGAGATCTATAAAGTAAAAATTATAAAATAATAATTAACAAAATTAAAACATTCCTAAGTCAATGGAGAAATATGCTGTGTTCATAAATTGAAAGATTCAATGTGAGATTTCCATCCTCTCTAAATTGATCTATAGATTTATAATCTATATTAAATATAACCACTGTCTTTTGAAGAAGTAGACAAACTAATTCTAAAATTTATACAGACATGAAAATGACTTTAAATGGCCAAAACAATTTTGAAAATGAAGAACAAAATTGGAAGACTTTAAGCTACCTGCTCTTAAGACTCACTATACAGCTGCAGTAATCAAGACCGTACATTGTTGGGATAAAGATGCGCAAATAAATAAATAGAACAGAATGGCAAGTCCAGAAATAGACCCTACACATATATGATTAAATGATTTTTGGCCAAGGTGCCAAGTATCTCCAGTGGGGAAACATAAGACTTTAAGCAAACTAGATATTCATATGGAAAAAAGGGACTTTAAATACTCTCTTACACAAAAACTAAATTAAATATAGTAAAATTTTAATGGTAAAATACAGATTTTTTTCTGTAAAAGCCTTTCTAGTTTGTCATATATTTGGCACTCTTTTAAATCAATATTTTGAAAAATAAGACCAAATTTAAAGTTCAAAATATTAATTTGAAAACCTAGAACAGAGTATCTTCACACCCTTGAAGAGGCCAAGATTTCTTGGACAAGACATAAAAAAAAAAAGCCTGGCCAAAAGAGACAAAAGATTAAATTGAACTCCATCCTAATAAAAATTTTCTGCTTTTTAAAAGATGTCATTAAGAAAATGAATAGACAAGCCACAGACTGGGGGGAAAGTATTCACAGCATATATGTATAACTGATGAAAAAAATTATCTATAATATACAATGAAGCAAATAACAAAAGATGAACAATCCAATTTTTTAAATGAGCAAATATCTTGTACCATCATTTTACCAGTAAAGAAATAGACAATAAGCACAACTAAGAAACGGAGTCAACAAAACTCTCTTTAATTTAATTAATGACTCTTTTGTCATTAATTATCAAAGAAGCAAAACTCGAAACCACAATTAGATACAACTTCACACTCGCTGGAAAAATAAAATCCAAAAGACAGATAGTATCCCCATAATGCATTAATGTACACAGCTATGATTTAATTTTTAAAAATCAGAAAATTCAGTATGACAGATCTAAGTTCAAATATATAACTCATGTTTCTGTTTGACTGAAGACAAAATACATCACAATACAGCCTTGGCCACCCCTGATTTTTCTGTTTCTGACAAGAACTGAACACAGCAAAGCAGGATGTCTGCTTCTGCTTTGCATGTGTTGTCTTGAATGCCTGAGAAGCTCCTTATCATCTCACAGAGCTGAGGCCTCACTGGTTCAACAGGACTCTCCCTACCCCTTCCTCCTTCATCCTCAGAGCTCTCCCCACACAGAGAAATCACCTTCACTCTCGCCATATTGCATTTCAAATTGATTATAATCTGCAAGCATCTGTAAGCACCTGAGTGTAGGGCTATATACCATAACCATTTTTCTTACCTTAACATTCAGCACTATACATCCTAATGCTAGGAACCCAGAATTAAGCATTTCTACCTCTATGATGATCTGAATATTTTTATGTGGGGCAAAGGGTGGGTGATGCATAAAGGCCAGTTAAGACATTAGTTCCAAGTAGTGATGTCATAGCGTTCATTTGTCTATCTGTTCAACTAGCCCTTTACTTAGTCGGACACCAAACCAACACCAGCATGTCAAGGGTTATGAGCTAAAAGCCAAAGCACTTAAATGTAATTTTTATCCATTGATCTTTATGTTTTTATTGCTTGTGTATAGTTATGAGAGGTTAAATATTCTAGAAGTTTTTGAAAAGTATGATCCTCATAAATTTCATTCATGTGTACATTCTTCAGGCTGATACAGATTTTAATAATATCCAAAAAAAGACAGATCATATTAGAGGTTATCACGAGAAATAGCTGGAACTCCCATACGTTGCTGGGGAATCCTACAGGGGACAACCACATTAGAGAACTGTTTAGAAGTTTCTAATTAAGCTAAACATTTATCCTATCATCTTTGCAATTCTACAAGGTGTTTCTACAAGGTGTTTCTCCAAGATAAATTTCTACAAGGTGTTTCTCCAAGATAAATGAAAACACAAACAAAAAGACTCACACACAAATGTTCACAGTAACCTACCCCAAATGTCCATCAAGAGAAGAATGAACAAGGTTTGATGCATTCCTACAACAAAATATTAGTCATCAATAAAAGAGAAATAACTTATTTAGAATACCTAAAAGGGGAAAACAACTATGTCCATCAACAGATGAAAGGGTAAACAAAATAGGATATATACCTTTGACAGAATATCATTTAGCCTTAAAAAACAAATGCATTTCTGATATATCTACAACAGGTTGAACTTTGAAAACATCCTAAGTAAGCCAGACACAAAAGGACAAATGTCATATGATTACACTTATCTGAGCTAATTAAAATAAGCAAATTATAGAGACAGAAAATAGAATAGGCGTTATTAGGGAGGGGGGGGAGAAGGAATGGGAAGTAATTGCGTAATGGGTACAGAGTTTCTATTTGGGATGATACAATTCTTGAAATGTGTGTGGTGATGGTAGCACAGCACTAAGAATGTCCTTAATATCACAAAAATTTTTAATGTTTAAAGTGGTGAACATATGCAACCATAAGAAATTGGTGAAGTAAATTATAGTATCTCCATATAGTGAAAACTAGAACCCATAGACTCCCATAAAAATCATGTTGTCAAACAATAAGTAGAGACATTTGGAAATACTCATTGTATAATTTTTAATAAAAATCAGGATGCAAAAATTTAAAAAAAATAAAGTGGTGAACTTTGTTATGTATATTTTACCATAATAAATGAAAAATATATACTGATTAATTTATAAACTTTGAAATATTTAGCAAATAAAAAGGAAAAAAGCCATCATCCACAATTTCTCACTGTCTAGAGTCAGCTAGTAATTCTTTTTATACACAGTGTCAATCTTTTCCTGTCTTTGTGGTATGTGTGTGTATTGGGGCTTCTTTTAACCAACTGGGATCAAATATTAGTATTTGAAATTCTTATTATTGTGGTACTATCTTCTGTAAGAAATAGAGACAATAAAACTTTTCTTAATGGGACAAAAAGAATTAACTACTGATATGTGTGCATGCAACACTCTAAAAACCAAAAATTATGTCAAATGAACGAAACCAGACACTAAAGAGAATACAGTACATGATTCTATTTACATGAAATCCAAGAACAAGCACAACTATTGTGCAGTGATAGAAATCAGAAACTGGTGGCTCGGAAAAGGAAGAGAAATTGTGGGAAGAATTATGGGGAACTTTCTATGGTGACGGGGAAGTTATTTAATTTGTTCTGGGTAGCGTATATTGTCACAACTCATTGAAATTAGCAGTTAAGATCCATATAATTTTCCGTTTTTTAATCACATCTCAACATAAGTGGCTGAAACCTAATCTATGGTAAAGAGGTCAGAACAATGTCCACCTTTGGGGAAGAAAATACTGACCGGCAGGGGCTTACGAAGGGAGCCTATTGGGGAGCTGCACTGATCTGAACTTAAGTTGCACAGGTATAAATTTATAAGATTTCATTGAGCCATACATTTCAGAAATATACGCTTTCTTGTCTGTAAGTTGTATCTGAACTTAAAAACAGTATGCGTGCCTGGCCCCACATCTCCAACTCCTCTTCTCAGGGAGTCCTACGGGGTAATGAACTTGAACTTGGAGACAGGACTCACAGCAGGATGGGCAAGGGGCATCTCCCTGTTTATGTCCACAAAAGAAGGAAAAAAGATGTAATTTCAACACTTGGGAAGCCAAAGTGGGAAAACCACATGAGGCCAGAAGTTCAAGACTAACCTAGGCAACATAGCAAGACCTGATCTCTAAAAAAAAAAAATTATTTTAATAAAAAAATTAGCTGGGCATGATGGTGCACACCTATAGTCCTAGCTATTTTGGAGGCTGAGGTGAGAGGATCATTTGGAGCCCATGAGTTTAAAGTGGCAATGAGCTACGATCTTGTCACCACACTGCACTCCACCCTGGACAGCAGAGCAAGAACTTGTCTCTAACAGAATTAAAAGGAAACAAAATAAAATTAAATTAAAGTAGCTGCAACTGCATTGGCACAAGAGCTAAAATATTCTAAATTTGATTTCCTAATTTCCTCATCTAAGAAACTAAAATAATTTTGTTTTTCTAAGTACAACAATGAATAAGCTATATTCCAAAGGATCATTTGTAAATTGACTGGTTGAATTCAAAAGTCATTTTCCACAGAAAGTATCATCCCAAATGTCCATGAGATGCCCAAGCTGACCCACAAAAGCCAGGTCATCAAAATACCATGTGCTCTTGTTAGAACATGTTTTTCAAAGTAATGTTCTTACCTCAGTAGAAACTAAATCCCTTGGAAAACATAATGATGTTTTAAAAGTCTTAGTTTTCTATTTCTTGTGAATATGGCTCCTTGATGGAGAACAATTTCATGTGTAATGAAAGCCAGATGAGAAGGAAGATTTCTTGCACAGTTTCTATGGGGACTGCCTGGGAACTTTCAGGGATTGTCTGATTTCACTTTGAAATTGCCACGTTCCTTGTGCCAATGAGTGTCCAAGCACTGATGTGCCCGACTGTGATTACAACTGCTTTTTGGTCCACAGTGAAGACTTACCTGAGGAAATCAGGCAGATGTTGGAAGGTAATAGGAAGAAGGAAAGAGGGTAGCAGTAAGAATGACACCCATTTTTCCATTCTCTTCTGTGTGAGGCTGAGTTACCAGTATCCTCACTTCCTCAGCTGGTGGTCCTCTTGCTGTGCCTCTGGGTACGTAAGATATGAGAAGGATGAAATGCTCAGAGCCACAAACAGAAATCAAATCCCTCTTAGCCCAAATGACCGGAGATTCATTATCATCTAATAGTCTGATACATTCCAATAACTCTATTTTTTCAATAACTATTTGACAAATCAACTCTTATTTTGCTCTCCCAGATGGTTTTGTTTTTTCAATGCAAAGATATTATCTGGAAGTTCTTTAGCTATGCAAATAAAGAAGCTTGTCTCAACCTCATTTCTTTTTTCTTTTTTTTTAATTTTGGATTAATATAAGGGTACATATGATCAGGTTACATTGCTTGCATTTGTCAAGTGAAGTTGAAGGGGTAGTTGAGCCCTTCAGCCAGGAGGTGTGCCATATACCCATCCATACATTGTACCCATTAGGTGAGCGCTTACCCAGCTCTCTCGAATTTAACTGTGTTTTTCTCTTGCGCGGGCCTGGGGCTGTTCACGTGTTTGTTGACCATTCAGCTGTCTTCTTGGGAGAAGGTTCTGTTCATGTCTCTTGCCCAATGTTTATTTGGGTTGTTTGCTCTTTCCTTGCTGATTTGCTGGAGTTCTTTGTAGATACTGCCATCTGATATTCAATAAACGAAACAAAAAATGCACACTGGGGAAAAGAAACCCCATTTAATAAATGGTGCTGGAAAAACTGGTTAGCCACATGTAAAAGGCTGAAACTGGACCCGCACCTCTCACCACTTACAAAAGTTAATGCATGCCAGAAAAAAGATTTAAATCTAAGACACGAAACGATAAAAACTCTAGAAGAAAGTATGGGAAAAAACCCTAAAGATGTCAGCCTGGGGAAAGATTTTATGAAGAAGAACCTATCGGCAATTGCAACAACAACAATAATAAATAAATGGAACCTGGTCAAGTTAAAAAGCTCCTCCACAACTGAGGACACAATAAACAAAGCAAATAGACAACCTGCAGAATGGGAGAAGGTATTCACATGCTATGATCTGCCCAAGGGCTCAACCTCATTTCTGGCAAGGAGAGTGATGTAGCCCAGTGTAAGGGATAATGACCACCTGTCAGGAACAAGAGGCTGTAAAGATTCAGGAAACACAAGTGACATCATCCAAGGGGTAAGGACATTTATCTCCCAAAGGTTCTACTCATTTCCTAGCCTAAGACAGGCAGGTTTCAGGGAGACTGAGTACCCTTGTGTCATGGAACAGGCATCTCAGAGGTTCCAAAAGATCACCTGGATGGCTCCATTTCATGCTAGTCTGTCTTAACAAATGCTGAGGACTGACTCACAGACAAGGTCACAGGAGAGTGAAAAAGATCTAGTGCGACAAAGGTCAAATGGTCTGTGGGCAGGCAGATGGACAGTGTTTACAAATGCCTGGGCTGCCGTTCTTGACGCAGTCTCAGTCTAAGCCAGCCTCTCCCAGGGCCTGAGCCAGCCCCGTGGTGCACGCTGGGCAGCAGTCACTGTCGCACTGATTCTTTGAATACCGAGTCCCGGCTTTGCCTTGTGCTCTGTGCTCTACAACATTGTGCCCATGGTTAAAATCACTGAGCCACAGTTTTCTCATTTTTTTTATTAAATCATAGCTGTGTATATTAATGCACTCATGGGGTATAGTGTGCTGGTTTCATATACAATCTGAAATGTTTTCATCAAACTGGTTAACATAGCCTTCATGGCATTTTCTTAGTTATTGTGTTAAGACATTCATATTCTGCATACAGTAAGTTTCACCTGTATCCTTCTAAGATGCACCGTAGATGTAGTCCCACCAATTACTCTCCCTTCACCCATCCTTCCCCTCCCCTCCCTTGCCCCTGTCCCCATATTCTCATGCTATAATTGGGTTATAGCCTTCATATAGTTTTCTCATTTTTAAGATGGTAATGATACATATAAGCAGAGCTCAAATTGTTGGTGTTATGTCTTAAACCAAACAGTTGTATAAGAATAGTGCCTACAGGAGCCAACCTCTCACAGGTGATGAATTCTAGGTACCTCTCAGAAGTCTGGGAGAGATTACCTTTGATGTTGTGAAAGCCCAGGTCCACATCTGAAAGATTTGGGCATTATTGAGTTGTAACTCCAAAGTGTCAGTATCACAGAATCATAGTATATGAGTTCTAGAAGGATCTTTCCAGAAAAGCTTGCCTAACTCACTTTATGGCTGGATACTAAACTGTGAGAGGAAGGAAGCTGCTATTCATCAAATGTGAAAAAGTGTCTCCTCAGTAAACATTCACTGAATTCTGTTATCTAATGATACAGAAAAAGAGAGAGAGAGAGAGAGATAGCAAAGGGAGAGAGAGCACTCAGCCTGGAATTTCATTTTTTTTCCTGAAGTACACAGAAGAGATTTTATAGTAATGAGTAAGAGTCATCCAGATTTTGGTTCAAACCCCGAAGTGGTGAGATCTCAGGCAGATCATTTCACTGCTCATCGGAATGATGGGATAATAGTGACCACATCTCAAAGTGTTATTTCCAGAATTAAATAAAATAATAGATCTCAAACGTAGGACTCTCTCTGTTGCAAATGACCAAATATTAACAGTAATCCAGAAACGTCAAACAAATGAGTCAAAATCTGGATGTTCAGTTGACACCACACTAAGCCTCTAGGTATTGGTAACAACAAAGTGAACTGAATGTCTAAGTCTGCCATGGTGCCCATCCTCCATAGAGCATCCTGGCTGCCATCCTTCCTGCCTCTTCCAGGGCATATCTGATGTGTAACCCAGGCCTTCCTGGTCCTTAGCCACCCTCCCTGCAGCCAATGCCAGGCTGACATTAGTGTAGGTGAGCTCAGGAGATGAGGTGTCAAGAAAGCTCCAGCGTCTGGACAAGTCACTTAACCCCCTGAGCCTCCATTTCCTCCTCTGTAAAAAGCAAACAATAAGGCCTTCCACGCGGGGATTGTCAGGGGTGGATAGGATAATGACTTTGCAAAGTGTATAGCACTTTAAAAGCAAGAGGGGTTTTTAATGTGCCACCCTAAGTCAGTCTTTGGTCTAACTACAACACTGGCTGAAATTTCTTGGGAGTTTCTGCAAATTAAAAATCTAACTTGGGGGCTGATGCCAAAAAAAACCTCATTTTTTAAAATATGTGACTATTCCCCCATCCCCCATCCATTGTGGGAGCCATCTCTAATCAAGCTGACGTTTTTGCAAAGACAGACAGCTAGAGTCACTGCAGGCGGGTTGAGAAGAGTCACTCGACCTCCTGACGGTGCAGCCAGGGGTAATTATAGCACACCTGACATTTCCAGACCCTTTCACTTCCCAGGGAGCCAAAGTGCTTTGGAAAGTCAATCACTCAGAAAGGCACAGAGAATACACAATCCAATGAGCAATTGGAATGATAGAAAATATTGAGTTCTAACGAACAGTCCCAGGTCTGAAAAATGAACCTCTCTCATTTGCTCAAAAAGATGGATGGTTTGTGGCTGCTTTTCCTGTGTCAGAGGTGGCTCCAACACCATGTCATTACATAAAGTAATGACTGTGCTTGTCTCAGGCGCCATTTGTAGCACTCACACGGCTGCTCGACTTACTGACTACAAAACTGAGCTCTCTCCCTCTGCTCTGGGTACAGCGGGACCCCAAGGGAAATCTTCCAGGCAGTATCTTCTCCCCCTTGGCATCATTTGTGGACAGCGTTGTTTTGAGGCAGCCAATTTGACTCCATGGGCAAAGGAACAGCCACACTTATTTTGTTAGCCTCAGAAAGAAACCATTATGAATTGAGTATTTAACAAATTGCCTGGCGACATGTGCAGGAGGCCCCTGTGTCCCCAGCCACAAGACTCAAGAATGACAGGAAGAGCCATTGTTGGGTGATGGTTGGTATACAGGTCTGGGTAAGGGGTGACCTGATGGTGCTGGGGAAAATGGTGGGTTTGGGTATAGGGTGAGGGTGAGAAGGTCCTGACATGGAGTGAGGATTAGTATCTGGGTACAGAATGCGAAATGTGTCCAGGCTGGGATAAGGTTCAAGAACAGGGCGGGGACAGAGCCCCCGGCTGCAGTGAGGATGGGCAGGGAGCCGAGGCAGGTGAGTTCCAGTCTTTGGGTGAGGTCAAGGGAAGAAAGTCTGGGGCAGGGGCTCATGATCCAGGTGGGGGATGGCCAAGTCCTATGGGGAGGCTCAGAAATGGCAGATTTGAGACTTCGGGAGGGATGACAGGGCAGACCTCAGTAATGGGGTGAGGTCTGTTGTACGCATTCCTTGATTTTCCTTTTTTAACACTGAAAGCTTAAGAACTTAATTCTTAAGGTCAAGGAATGTGTCCTCAGCTGCATCCAAGTATTCCATTCTGTCAGATGGCCCAAACTGAGTCCAGAGCAAAATTGTACCCATGGCCACTCCTGCTCTTTCTGCAAAGATTTTTCCCCTTTATGAAGTTGCCCAGCAGTTCTCAGCAGCCTGTGGCACAGTCCTGGAGTCTCCAACAAGCTGTCCAGGGGCAGCTGGCAGAGGGGAGGAGCAGTGGGTGTAGAGCTCAGAGGACCTGGGTTCTGGGCCTGGGTATTGGACAAATCCCTGAACCTGATTCTGATTACTGAGCTATCAGTGGGACTTTTCGTGCTTCTCTGGGTTTGTAGATGGGGCAAATGGTGAACGTGTGAAGGACGCCCCAAGTCTCCCAAGCAGTAAGTTATTGCTGACAGTCATGATTATCATCTCAGCACCAGAGATCAGGCCCTAAAGAAAGCAGCGGGGGGCTCTGATGGGGATCGAGGCTGCCAGATCATCAGTGTCAGCAACTCAGACGTCAGGTTTCTTCACCTGGGTGTTGGCTCCAACTGTCCAAACCTCAGAATTCTAGCACGTTTCTGTGGGGAGGAGAAGGAAGAGCAGAAACGGGAAGACTCTGGGGACAGTTTTCCTTCAGGGGGTCGACAGTAAAGGGACACATGGGAAGCAGGAGTGACTTTCTCTTCACCCACATTCCCGCTTTCTACTCCAGCCCTGCTGTCAATACATAATGTTTCACTAATCAACAAGAGCTTTGGTTTCCTGGGGCCTCCCTGTGTCCCAAAGAGATGCTCAGGTATCAGACGCTGCCACCGACCAGCAGCCGGGCAGGGCCAGCAAAGAAACAGAGAGGGTGATTGCCCACATGCATGATTTCAGGGGCTCCTCACCTCAAATCTTCCACCACAAAGTCCCTAATTTCAGCATTAGTGAGCTTTGTGTTTGGTGTTAGAACCATTCTTTACCCACTCTTTTTAAGCTGAAAAGACCTCAGCCTAACAAGGCGTAGTGAGCCCTAAATCCTGAGACAGCACCCATCTCCACAGCTGAATTGTTCCTGCCTCCCAAGCAGACGCTTCTCTCTCTGCCTGCCCCTCACCCCCCACAACATCCTCTGCCACCTACATGTGCGGGAACCCCAAATCCACATCGTGAGCCCAGGTTCCAATCTGTGTTTCCAGGCTCTTATATTTCTCAGTCTCCCATGCGCATGGTGACCCTCAAGACCAGCTCAAATTGACATGTCCCAGAGGCACGTCTTCACCTGCCCCCTCCCAGGGATGCCAGGTGATGGGGACCTCGTTTTGACTCTCCCCTTCCTCTCAATCTCCTTCCAGTCTGATCTGCTCACTTCTGGTTCACCTGCTTTGTCCATCTTCCATCCAGCACCTCCTAACCTCCTACATGGTGCCCTCACCTCCACCGTGGTCCTCCTGGAATCTGCTCTCCTGTACTCACATGTCTTTGGTGACTCCCAGTGAGCTGTGGCCAGAGTCCATTCCCCATCCTCTCCATGCCCTGGCCCCACCTGCCTCCTCCGGTCCCTTTTCCCACCTCAGCCCCCTTCCCTGTGCTGTGAACATCAATCTAGAACCATCTGCAGGTGCCTGCTTTGGGTGCCTACACTTGTGCTCCAGTTCTTTTCCTAGCCCTGTCTGCTTTGTAAAGCTACCTCCTAGCTCTCCTCATTGACTCACATCAAGGGTACTTTTCCCCTCACCCCTGGTAATAGGCTAAATATGAGTCCCAGAAGATATCTAACTTTTTAATCCCTAAACATGAAAATGTTACCATAAAGGGCAAAAAGATCTTCATAAATGTGATTAAGGAGCTTGTGTTGGGAGATCATCCTGGGTCATCCAGATGGGCCCTACATGCCATCACATGCATTTTCACCAGAGGGAGTTGGGGGACCTGTGACACAGACAGAGGAGGAGGGACACTGTGACCACGGGGCAGGTGCTGGAGGGATGCCCCACAAGCCAAGGAATTCCAGCCACCACTAGAAATGAGGAAGAGGCCAGGAATGGATGTCAGAGGCAGGGAGCTCTGACACCTTGATTTTGACCAAGTATAAAAGAATAAATTTCTATTATTTTATGTCTCCCCAACACACTACACTGTGACTCTCTGAGGACAGGGATACTTTTATTTGTATCTTTAGGGCTTATCATGTAAGGGGCTGAATAAATGATGGTTTAAAAAGGCAATGAATAAATGTCATCATCCACTGCCTGGTCTGACCCAGGAGAATTAACATAGTTTACATCAGTGGTTCTCAACCTGTGGGTCGTGACCCCTTTGTAACAAGGAAAATATATCGCAGCATTAGGAAGGTTGAGAACCACTGGCTTAGATTCTTTGTCACCATATTGGGATAAAGTCCCTCACCTTAGACCCCAAATGCCAACTATTTTGCTGAATTGTGATGGAGACTTCTGCTCCTGGACTTGCCCTCCTAGTTATAGAGCCAGCATCTAAGGCTCCACTATAAATTCTAGCCCAGTGTCCATAAGTACCTGGAGAGCTCATTAACCATGCCCCAAAGAGTTGGAAAAATGGCTGTGGATCTGTGGTCGAAGGGCCTGCCCACTCCTCCCTCCAGGCATGTGACTCTAATTCAGATGAATTAAGGCTTCTATTTTGAACCAAATATGTCTGAGTGCCTGTACTGCTCTACTGGTTTGTGTCCCCAGCCCCAGCTCACTACGCCCACTCCACTTCCTCTCCACTTGCCTGGCCATGGAGAACTGACCCTCCCACCTTGCACCTGAATTTCAGAATAAGCCATGGCCCACCCCAGAGTCACAGGTTAATGAATTAGTTCATCTATAGGTCCAAAGAGGTCTGAGTTCAGGAATTTGGAGAGTCTCTATAATGAGACCAGCAAAGCACTGAACATGAACACTGCTGGCTGTCCCTGGAAATCATTTTATTCCATCATCACAGAAGTCCAGGTTTGTTCAGTTCTTGGCCCCCTCAATACCACTCATGAGTGACTCTGGGAAGACGGGTTCCTGATTGATCTCAGTTGTGAGGGGGAGCCTATGAAGCCCAAGGAGAAGTTTCCTGGGGGATTTCTTAAAAGAAAGTCTTGAAAAACAGAGTGTTTCTCTGCAGGGTTCAGACCCAGCTGTGCCCTGACCAACAGCAGAGCCAGCCTGGGACAAAGCTGACCCTGGGTTGACAGTGGAGAGATGGGAAGAGTCAGGGACTGGAAGACATTCTATGCTGCCCAACCCCTCAGCTTCCTCTAATGTGATTTCGTGTCACTGAAATATCCCGATGTCCAAGCCATGTCAGCCGGAAGAGCCATGACTCAGAATTCTGTTCCCATGTCATACGCATGTGACCAGACACAGAGTCAAACACAATAGGGTTGCTGCTTGAATTCTGCATCGTGCAAGACAAGGCCTATAGCCCTTGAATATCCTCACTTTGGGATGTTTATTTCTAAAGGAACCTGAGGCAGTCACCCCTGCAACACTGGTTCCTGCCTCCTGCCTCCTGCCTCCCAGGGCCACAGCGCCACCTGTGCCCAGCCGGGTCTGCATGTCAAGCCCAAGTCAGATGGCAATAGCTGCTTCTTTTCTTTTTCTTTTCTTTCTTTTCCTTTTCTCTTCTTTTCTATCTTCCCTTCCTTTCCTTTCCTTTTTTTTTATGGTAACCCAGACAGGAAGAGAATTCTTTCACTGACTCCTGAGCAGAAATGGTAAGAATGGGGCCCCTACTTTACTCAATGCCTTTAGGGAAATGGAAAGAGACATCAGACATCAGCTTCATGACAGACCAGCTGTCAAGCTGTGCCTTCCCAGGGGTGTCTTACTAGATGAGCTGAGCAAGTCACTTCAAAACAGAAACACTGCTTTGCTGGTGGAGCAAAGGAAGAAGATGCAGACCAGGAGAATTTTAGGGAGAGGCAGATGCCACGGTTCCCCAGTCCCCCTGCTGCTCTTCCCTGCAGCTGGGAAAAGGAATTTCAAACCAGCATAATGGTAACGAGACTGGACTTCGGGAGTCAGGGGCTCAGGGACTGGATCACATCCACACCCGTGGCTGGCTTAACCTCTCAGAGCATCAGTTCCCCAGTCTATGACCAGGTGGTGGTGATGGCCACCTTGTAGAACTGATGTAAGGATTAAATGCCTACCACACTGCGACACAGTAGGTGCCAAGTAAATATGGCTTTTCTTATGATAGGTGTTGTCATTACTTCCTGTTACTCTTGCACAGAGGATGGTTTCAATGCACAGAATATGGCAACACTCCCTAAGTGAATCTGATTGAACCAAGAGTGTTCGCTGACTTTCTGGAACAGCACCCAGGCTAGGGCGTCACTGCACCAAGGGCACTGTGGTTTGCCAAATGCCTGGGCTATGACTAAACACTTAAAGACAAGATGGCCTGGAGCTGTGGCCCAGTGAAGTGAGGTAGGGAAACTGCACAGCTGGGCAGAGAAGGGAGAACTCCGACAGCCAGAGCCCGGGGAAGGAATGGACAGCAGCCTGGCTGGAGATGTACCGAGACTCTCGTGCAAGGTGCCGGTCACTTTGTGAAGCCATGGGCAGTCAGACAGCACTGAGTCCCACAGTTTAGACTCCAGGAACCAAGGTCCAGAGAGGGGAGGGGACTTGCTCAAGGTTGAGGTGATGTGGCTGTTAGAACAGAGGGCTTCTGGAATTTGGGGGCTGTGCAGGCATTAGTATGAAGGGCTTCTGACACCCAAGCCCTTTGCTCCAATCCTGGAGGGAATCATAATTAATTGCGTTGAGTTTGCTATGACAGATCATATTTCTCTAGATTTATTTGTTTATTTGAACTAAAGTGTCTTCTCTATAGTCATCAGGCAGAATTGTGGAGGAGGACAGGGATGCCTGTGTCCTCAGCCTCCCCTGCTCATGCCTCCCCAGTCTCTGCGCTGCCTCCCCCTTCCCAGCTATCATCACCCAGGGCTCCCAGCTGCCCAGTCTCAGCCCCCTCACTTTGGTTTCCATCATAGTGTTATCACAGTCATAATTATTTTATGGGTTGCTTACTTATTTTCCATCTTCTGCTCTCCAGTTGGTTGTAAATTCTATAAAACCACGCACTTTACTCCAGTAGTCCCAGTGCTGTAGTCCCAGTGCCTGGACCAGTGCCTAGAAGAATAGGTCTCCATACATACTTGTTCATGACAAGCTCACTTAGACAGAGGTGATGCAGCCTTACAATGCTCCCTCCTGTGGTGTAAGAGAGGACCCAAAGTTGTTTCTCCTCTCTAGGTCTCAGCTTTCTCACTGGACAGGACCTCTTCCAGCACTGGTAATTTAGGATGTCAGCCCCTAACTTCTATCTTCATTCACTAGTGTGTTTGCATTTACCCCCAACTTACTGTGTTTTTCAGGCCTCCAACTTTGCATTCATACTTCTCTCTTATCCTGGTAATGAACTTTTACACCCAATCCACGTACTCTGTTAATCTAATCATGTCTCCCCACCCAAACTCGCTGTATCCTTTTGGTCCCCAACCCAGCACTTAAAAACACACCTGTACCACAATGTTTATCACACTGTACCCACGCTGTTTACAGAGCCAACTCCCTCAGTCAGCCACACAGCCAACCATGATGGCATCGCTTTACCCTGAGATCCCTTAGCACAAGACCTGCCACAAAGTAGGGGCATTGCAGTGCTAAGTCAACAAATGAATGGATACGCACAGATGAGTAAACAGTAAGTTTTCAGATATGAATTTTCTGTTTCCAAGGTGAAAAATAAATTCTAAGTGTTCAGGAATGAGATTGGCATGTCCCTCTCGCCTCCACAATGCACAGAGCTGGCACAAAGTAAGAGCTTAGTAAAGACCCATCAATGGCTGATGTCCTGGCATAATGCCTAGTCTTTAGTTCAGTTTCCATTAGGAGGAAGGAATGCTCTTTACGGCTTCTTTCTCCATCCTTCACCCCTGGCCAGTCAAGCCCAGACTATTGCAAAATCATTTTTTAAAAATTAATCTGAAGCAAAGGAGAAAATTCCTTTGCCTTTAGCCATAAGGCCTGGCCTGGCTCCCCAAGGGTAAGAGTGAAGCAAACTTCTCTACAAAAGCAACCATGGAGACAGATTGCCTACTCTTGGAAGTCTAATAGGACAGTTTTAATGGTAGAGTTTACCAAAGAGAGCAAGGATTCATTTACTCAGTGAATAGAGCTCTGAATCAAGTCTTATGTTGAGTCCTTCAGGAATAAACAAGTAACCACATACAGACCTGCCCTTCAGAGCTTTCAGTCCAGAAGGGGAGCAAGGACCCATAGATAAGAAACTATACAATCAAAATTATTAAGTGCCATAAGAAAGACTCACTCCATAATTCACCATTTAATTTGCATTTACTACATGCCAGAGTACAGTGCACTTGGGGATGCATAAGTGAATAATGTATGGTCCCTATGCTCAGAAACTAATTATCAAATGAAGGGAGAGGAGAAGGGATTCCTTATGATGGGGAGCGGGGAATAGTGAGACGATTTGGGGAAACTTTGAAAAATGGGTAAGAATATAGCAATTAGGCTCGGTGCTTGTAGCTCAGTGAGTAGGGTGCTGGCCACATACACCAAGGCTTCAAGTCTGGCCTAGGCCTGCTAAACAACAATGACAACTACAACCCAAAAAAAAAGCTGGGCATTGTGTCAGGTGCCTGTAGTCCCAGCTACTTGGGAGGCCGAGGCAAGAAAATCACTTAAGCTCAAGAGTTTGAGGTTGCTGTGAGCTGTATGACGCCACAGCACTCTACCTAGGGCAACATAGTGAGACTCTGCCTCAAAAAAAAAGAATATAGGAATTAGAAATGGGACTATTCCAAATGCAGTTGGAAAAAAACTATGATAACCTCAATTAGTACAGTAAGAGCATTTGACAAAATTCACTATGCATGTGAAAAACAAAAATGCTTTAAGAGCCCAGGAATAGAAGAACACTTCCTCAACCTACATCATAATTAATGCTGAAATATTGAGAGTATTCCTTTAAAACCTAGAGGAAGTTAAGAATATCTGCTAATACAACTTCTACACTTTACTAGAAGTTCTATACAATGCAGAAAATTAAAAAATAAAGGAAGAAACCACACTATCATTTTTTATATGATACGTTTATTTGCACAAAAATTCTAAAGAACTCTTGGATAAGTTATTAGAATTATTAAGACAATTTAGTAAGATTGAGTAGTTTAAAATAAAAATAAATAATAGCATTTTATATATACAAATATCCGGCGGAAAGTAACTTTTTTTTTTTTTAAGGCAGATTCTCCTTCTGTTGCCCTGAATAGAGTGCAATGGTATCATAGCTTGCAGCAACCTCAAACTCTTAAGTTCAAGTGATCCTCTTGCCTCAGTTTTCTAGAGAAAAACTGAGACAGTGTCTTGCCCTTGTAGAGACAGTGTCTCACTCTTGTTCAGGCTGGTCTTGAACTCCTGAACTTAAGCAATCCACCTGCCTCAGCTTCCTGGAGTGCTAGGATTACAGGCATGAGCCACCATGCCCAGCCTAGAAATTAACATTTTCTTTAAAAAAAAAAAAAAAAAAGATGCTGTTGCCCAAGCACAATGGTTCACACCTGCAATCCTAGCACTTTGGGAGGCCAAGGCAGGAGGACTGCTTGAGCCCAGGAGCTTGAGACCAGCCTGGACAATATACCAAGATCCTGTCAATATTAACAAAAGAAAAAGAAAAAAAAATATATATATATGTATGTGTGTGTATATGTTTATACATATATATATATATATATATTTTTTTTTTTAACCAGAGCAACAAAAATAAAGGGTATCTAGAAAAAATAATTAACAAAAGGAAGGGAAGCCATTATAAAGAAATAGTAAAACTTTATAAAGGAATATATTAAATAAGATCTAAGTATTTGGAAGCATAAACCCTACCTTTGGCAGGTAGACTCAATATTGTAAATATGTCAACTCTCTTCCAAGTGATCTAGAGATTCATTGCAACTCTAATCAAAATTCCTAATTAGTTTTTCATGGATATTGTCAAGCTGAAATTCTAAAATATAAATGGAAGAACAAAAGGCAGAGAACAGCCAAGACATTCTTGAAGAAGAAAAGCAAGGTGTTACTTGTCCTCCCAAATGTGAAAATGTATTTAAAGCTTTAATAATTAAAGCAGCCTAGTAGTGCTACAGACAAACAGACCAGTAGCACAGTATGAGAAGAGAGCCTATACATACCCATGTGTTTATGGAAAATACATCTACAACAGAGCAGGTGTGCTTGATGGTTCATTTGTCTATCCAGATGCACTCTGTACCACTTTCTACTCTTCCCTATGCCCCAAAGTGAAAATTTATAGGCCTCATCGCTGGACTCCCTGCTCTGTGGCTGCTAGCTGGGTTATGGTGGGTCTAGTACCAAATATGCAGGAGGGACAAGCATGGGGTAAAGCAGTCAGATATTTAATCCACTACTCAATATCCTCTTCCGTAGGTCACAATGACTGGTATTTTTCTCTACAGAGGGTTTCCTCCCCTATTTTGTGGCTACCTTCTCCTACTTGTCCCTCTGGGCCCAGTAACTTTAATCTTTCCTTGACACTCGGGGTTAGAGGTAGGAAGGGTGACCAGCTATTGCCAACCCCAGGCTGCTTACCTACCTATGAGTTTCCCTTACCTGTCTCTCTTTTGTAAATAGTACCTTCATTAAACTCTCCTTAATGACAACATTTGAGTGTGTCTTCTATTTCTTTCCAATAGTCTGAGTGATACAGCCAGCTTGGCAGATTGGTGCAGAAAAGAAGGCCCACTCAGTAAATGATGTGAGGAAAACTGGTTACCTATGGTTACCTATAAGTGAAAAAAATGCATAATTTTTCATGGGACGCAAAAAATTCAACTCCTAAGACCTCGGTAAAAGAAGGAATTTTATAAACAAGAGATATAAAAACACAAACTTTAAAGGAAAAGGTTGACAAAATTCATTACATTAAAATTAATATTTCTGTTGCTCAAAAGGCACCATAAAAACAGTGAAAAGATAAGCTACAAACTTTGAGAAGATATTTGTAAAATATGAAGCAAATAAATAACTGTTTCCTAGAACTGTGCTGCCCAAGATGGTAGCTATTAGACATATGACTATTAAAAGTAAAATGGAGTACTATTAAAAATTTAGTTTGGGCAATGGAGCAAGATGGCAATCTAGAGCCAGCTACTCAGGGTGAAACAGAGGAAAGTGGTCTTCAGCCACCTCTGGCTGGGGGAATCTGTACAGAAACATCACTTTGGGCATACAGTGAGACAGCAGGAGACATTAGGAGCCAATGAGGTCTGGAGCTGAGGAAATCTGACATAGAAGGCAGGTGCTTGGTATGGGCAGAGGCTGACTACTTGGCTGACTTATCTACAAAGGTCTGGGGTTGTCCTGCAGTATTTTGATTTTGGACTGGGCTGCTCACTGGAGTACTGAGTATACTCGAACAGCAACAGATGGCTGGGGTTGAATGCTAGGTGGGGTGGTATTCCCACCAGCTAGGCTGCTGGTGGGGTGATACCATTGTGGGAAGACTGCTTGAGGGAAGGATCAGTCTGTAGGATTCTAGTGCATAGCTGGCTGTGGGAGCTTGCCAAGCTCAACCAGCCACTCTTGGGGTAAGCTGAGCAGTCTCTGCATCCCCTGGGAGGGCCAATTTGTTGTCAGGAGACACTATATGATGGACCTCCTTAGACATCTAGTGAGAGCTTTGGGACTCCAGTCTCACAGGGACCTGATTGCTAAAGAAGCAAATAGGCCCAGATTGAAGGTCAAGAAGTCAGGAAGACATATCTAGTCCCCTTTGCAACTAGAGAGTGGTTTTCAACACCTATCATGCACAGTAAATCCAGCATCTGTTCTGTCTCTTAACAACACCACAACACCACCTGGTATCCAGGCAATATATTGCTATATATATTATGTATACACATATAAGAGTGGTCATAAAATTCATGTGCAATTTTAAATGTATCTGTGTGTATGTGTATCGTTTTACATTTTTTGCTTTTCTTCAGTTTTTTCTTTTCTTTTCTTTTTCTATTTTGTTATTTTTGTTTAGTTTTGTTATTGTATTTTTATTTCTTAATTTTTACTTTTTTCAAAAGAAAGGCTCCTCAATTTTCATTATGGTTTTTCAGCCCCTTTTATTCTTTCTTTCTTTTTTATTTATCTACTTTTCTCTCTTTTGGTAGAGACTTTTCTACTTTTCTCATGTTTCTCACATAAATTTTTCAAACAGGTAAGACATCCCTTTTCTTCCTTTGTCTTCTTTATCTTATAAAATTATATTTTTTAATTTTTATCTTTTTTTTTTTTTTTTTGTAGAGACAGTCTCACATTATTGCCCTCTATAGAGTGCTATGGTGTCACACTGCTCACAGCAACCTCCAACTCCTGGTGATTCTCTTGCCTCAGCCTCCTGAGTAGCTGGGACTACAGGTGCCCACCACAACACCCGGGTATTTTTTTGTTTTGCAGTTCAGCTGAGGCTGGGTTTAAACCACCACCTTCAGTATATGGGGCTGGCACCCTACTCACTGAGACACAGGTGCTGCCATATCTTTTTATTTTTATTTTTTCTCTTCTCTGAGGACTGGGGGATCACAACATTAGTCTAGCTGAGGAGGTCATAGCATTGGTCTGGCTCAAGGAGGCCACAGGTTTGGTCTTGGGTGCCCTTCTAGCTTTGGCCTTTGGAAAGAAGGTTGGACTCAACTGTGACATAACACTGATTTCTTTCTATATTTGGCAGAGGTGGTGTCTTGCTTTTTCCCAGGCTGGTAAGGAGCTCCTGAGTTTAAGAGACCCACCCAGCCCATCCCTCCAAAATTCTAGAGCTGGGGATGTGGTTAAAGCTCTCTGCCAAATACCACCATTTCTCCTGTCACTCTCCTTTTCTCTTTTTGTCCTTTTTATCTCATTTTCTTCTATTCTTTCCTTCCCTTCCCTCTTTCCCCCCTTTTAATCTTCTTTTCTTTCTCCCATCTTGCTCTTTACCCTTATCTTCCTTTTGGCATTATACTAAAAGGCCTCTTCAACACCTAAGCTCTGACACAAGGTAATTTAAAGTGAAGGAGGTAGTGAGAAGGAAAAACTAGGGGAAGGAAGTGAACAAGAAGAGAAGGTGATTCTGGCAACATGAAAAACCAAAATACAACACACACACACCCCAAAGATATCGTGAGGTAGCAACTGCAGAGGATTGCCTCTATAAAGAATTAATGGAAATGACAGAAAGGGAATTGAAAATATGGATGGTGAAAACAATAAAGGGAATTGAAGAGAGGTAAAGAAACAGAAACAAAAATGGACAAAAGATATGAAGAATATAGAAATGATATGGCAGAGCTTAAGGACTTAAAGGAATCAAGGAAATTAAAGATGCAGCAGAAAGTATCAATAACAGATTAGACCATGAAGAAAAAAGAATCCCATGGCTAGAGGATAAAGCTCTTAAGCTCCCCAGGCAGTTAAAGAGACAGAAAAGAAGAGAGAGGAAACCAGAATGTTCCTCAGAGAATTATGGGACAACATGAAGCACTCAAACATATGAATTATCAGTAGTCCTGAAGAGGAAGAACAATGTCCTAAAGGAATGGAAGCCTTACTGGAGAATGCCATAAATGAAAACTTCCCAAGTATCACTAAGATTCCAAAACAATCCCTTTAGAGGGATATCGAACTATAGGTCATCTCAACATAAATAGAGTATCTCTAAGACACATGTTAATGAACCTGTCTAAGTCAAGATGAAAGAAAAAATTCTGTAAGCACCATTTGGCCTACAAGGGCAGATCCATCAGGGTAACAGTGGACTTCTCAGCTGAAACTTTCCAAGCCAGAAGAGAACAGTTAGCTACCTTTAACCTTTTAAATAAAATAATTTTCAGCCCAGAATTCTATATCCTGCTAAACTAAGCTTCAAAATTAATGGAGAAATCAAATCTTTTCCAATATGCAGACAGTGAGGAAATTCACCACAAGACTAGCTCTACAGGAAATACTTAGACCTATTCTCCACACCGACCATCACAAAGGACCACCAGCAAAGTAAAAACCCCAAACTAAAAGACAAAACCTAGCTTTCACAATGGTGCAAAGGATAAAACTAAGCAATGGACCTTCACAAAATGAGATGAATAGAACTCCACCGCACTTATTAGTTCTCTCAGTAAGTGTTAATGGCTTAAATTTTCCAATGAATAAGCACAGGCTGGCTGATTGGATAAAAAAAAAAAGCACAGCCATCCATTTGTTGCCTCCAGGAAACACACCTAACCTTGAAAGACAAAACAAGACTAAGGATAAAGGGTTGGAAAACAATATTTCAAGTGAAAGGAAATCAGAAGAAAGGAGGGGTCATAATCTTATTTTCAGATACAAGTGGATTTAAAGCAACTAAAGTTTAGAAAAACAAAGATGGTCACTGCATATCAGGAATAATATATATTCCTGTATCAAGGAAACAATACAACATTTCTAAATATTTATGCACCAAACTTAAATGCTCCCAGATTTATGAAATAGACATTAATTGATCTGAACAATATGATGTCCTATAACACCATAATGGCTGGGGAATTTAGCAGAAGGGGACTCTGACAGAACTGTACAGACCATCTAATGAGAAACTAGACAAAGATATAAGGGATTTAAATAGAACACACCACCCCAAAGATAAGAAATATACATTCTTCTCGTCAGAACACACTCCAAAATAGATAATATCCTAGGTCAAAAACCAAACCTCAACAAAATTAGAGGACTTGAAATTATACCTTGTATTTTCTCAGGCCACAAGGCAATAAAAGTGGAATTTAACTCTAATAAAAATTTTCATCCCCACACAAAGGCATGGTAATTAACCTCATGCTAAATGACAGATGGGTTAAAGAAGAGATAAGGGAGGAAATTATTTACTTCCTCAAACAACAACAATGAAGGTACAAGTTACCAAAACCTGTAGGATACTACAAAAACAGTCCTAAGAGGGAAATTAGATTATTAGATTATTACATTAGATGCCAGTATGTGAAAACAGAAAGAGAGCACATCAACAAACTAATGAATCTTCTTAAGGAAATGGGAAAGAAAGAGCAATCCAATACTAAACCCACAAGAAGAAAGGAAATAACCAAATTAAATCATAAATACATTAAATTAAAAACAAAAGAATCATTCAGAAAAATCAATGAAACAAAAAGCTGGTTTTCCAAAAAGATAAATAAAATCGATAAACCTTTGGTCATATTAATTAGAAACAGAAAAGTAAAATCTCTAATAACCTTAATCAGAAATGAAAAGGGTGAAATAACAACAGATACTACTGAGATATAAGATTATATCTCTGACCACTACAAGAAAATCTACACCCAGAAATTTGACAATGTGGAGAAAATGGACCAATACCTGGAATCACTCCATCTCTCTAGTCTTAACCAGGAAGAAATAGATCTCTTAAACAGATCAATAGCAACCACTGAGATTGCAGAAACAATAAAAAATCTTCCAATTAAAACAAACAAAAAAAAGCCCTGGACCACATGGCTTCACAGCAGAATTCTATCAAACATTTAGAGATGAGCTTGTACCTATGTTGCAGAACTTATTCCAAAACATTGAGAAGGAAGTAATCTTCCCTAACACATTCTGTGAAGCAAACATCACCCTGATACCAAAACAAGAGAAGACTCAGCTAAAAAGGAGAACTACAGACCAATTTTACTAACGAATATTGATGCAAAAATACTCAATAAAATCTTAGCCAATAAATTACAGCTACACATTAAAAAATATATACATCATGATAAAATAGGGATGAAAGGCTGGTTTAACATATGCAAATCCACAAGTGTAATTCACCATATTAACAGAAGCAAACACAAAGACCATATGATCTTCTCAATAGATGCAAAAAAGGCATTTGATAAAAGTCAGCATCCTTTTCTAACAACACTTAAGAATATAGGTATAGATGGCACATTTCCTAAGCTAATTGAAGCCATCTATAACAAACCCACAGCTAATTTCATACTGAACATAATGAAACTGAAAGCTTTTCCACTTAGAACAGGAACCAGACCAAGATGTCCTCTATCACCATTAGCTTTCAGCATAGTGCTGGAAGTTCCAGCTAATGCCGTTAGACAAGAGAAGATATAAAGGGCATTCAAATGGAGGCAGAGGAGGTCAAACTCTTGCTCTTTGCTGATGATATGATCTTATATTTAGAGAACCCCAGAGACTCAACCACAAGAATTCTGGAAGTGATCAAGAAATACAGTAATGTCTCAGTGTATAAAGTCCATATCTACAAATCAGCAGCCTTTGTATACAATAAAATGGCCAAGTCAAGAACCTAATCAGAGATTTAATTCCTTTCACCACAGTGTCAGAGAAAATGAAATACCTAGGAATATACCTAACAAAAGAGGTGAAGAACCTCTACAAAGAGAATTATGAAATCCTAAGAAAAGAAATAACAGAAGACATTAACAAATGGAAGAAAATACCATGCTCCTGGCTAGGAAGAATCAACATTGTTAAATGTCTGTACTGCCCAAAGCAATCTAACATTCAATGCAATCCCCATTACAATATAAATATTATACTTTGAAGAACTGGAAAAAATAGTTCTTCACTTTGCATGGAACCAGAAAAAAAAATTTAGCCATGGCAATTTTTATGAATAAAAACAATGCCAGAGGCATCATTCTACCAGACTTCAGGTTGTATTATAAGTCCACAGTGATCAAAACTGCATGGTACTGGAACAAAAATACAGACATAGACATATGGAACAGAATAGAAAACCAAGAGAAGAAACCAGTGTCTTATAGCCAACTGGTCATTGATAAACCAAACAAAACTATATACTGGGGAAAAGAACCCCTATTCAATAAATGGTGCTGGGAGAACTGGATAACCACATGCAAAAGACTGAAATTAGACCTGCACCTTTCACCACTTACAAAAATTCACTTAAGATGCATAAAAGATTTAAATCTAAGACATATAACATTAAAACTCCTAGAAGAAAGGGTGGGAAAATCTCTTGAGGGTGTCAGCCTGGGGGAAGATTTTATGAAGAAGACCAGCAGAATAACAATAAAAATAAACCAATGGGACTTAATTAAACTGAAAAGCTTTAGCACAGCTAAGGACACAACAATAAAGCAAATAGACGGCCTTCAGAATGGGCAAAGATATTTGCATATTTTGAATCTGACAAAGGATCTGAGAACTCAAATTAATCAAGAAAAAAGAACAAACAATCCCATCTACCACTGGGCAAGAGACATGAACAGAATCTTCTCTGAGGAAGACAGACAAATAACTAACAAATAGGAAAAAAATGCTCATTGTCCCTAATCATCAGAGAAATGCAAATCAAAACTACCCTGAGATATCATTTAACCCCAATGAGTATTCTCACATCACAAAGTCCCCAAATTACAGATGCTGGCATGGGTGTGGAGAGAGAGGGACATTTTTACACTGTTGGTGGGACTGCAAACTAATACAACCTTTTTTGGAAGGAAGTATGAAGAACTCTCAAAGAATTTGAGTTAGACCTCCCATTTGACCCCACGATCCCACTACTAGGCATCTACCCCGAAGAAAAACATCATTTTATCATAAAGACATTTTCACTAGAATGTTTATCATAGCTCAATTTACAATCACCAAGATATGGAAACAATGGAAATGCCCATTTACTCAGAAATAGATTAATAAGCTGTGGTATATGTATACCATAGAATAGTATTCAACCATAAGAAATGAATGGTGACTTTGTATCTTTTGTATTAATCTGGATGGAAATGAAACACATTCTTTTTAGTAAAGTATCACAAGAATGGAAAAGCAAATATCCAATGTACTCAATTTTATTATGAAGCCACACAAGAGAAAAACATAATATTCAAATTTGGGGAAGGGCAAATGAAAAAGGAGGAGAGGGGGGAATGGGGTGCTCCCACCTAAAGGGCACAAAGTAGGGGTGCATGACACACCTTTTGGATGCAGGACACAATTATAAGAGGAACTCTACCTAAAAAATTCAAAAATTGTGACTTACTTGTTTGTATCCTCACAATAACTTGAAATTAAAAAAAAAATAGTTCCTCTGTTTTGCTAGCCCCATTTTAAATGCTTAGCAGCCACATGTAGCTAATGACTACCCTCTGGCACTGTGCAGATATAGAACATTTCTATCATCACAGAAAGTTCTTTTGCACAGTCCATTTACAATATAGAAAGACTCCTAGAAATCACTAAGGAAAAAGCAAATAGCCGGTGACAGTTAATTTTACATACCAACTTGACTGTGCCACAGGGTGCCCAGACTCCGCCTAGCTTCTGGGTGTGTCAGTAAGGTGAAATTAGCATTGAATCAGTGGACTCAGTAAAATAGATGGCCCTCCCCATTATAAAGGGCATCATTCAACCTGATTGAGGCCTCAAATAGAACAAAAAGGCAGAGGAGGGAAGATAAACTGGGACATCATTCTTCCTTGGACTGCTATTTACACCATCAGATTCCCTTGTTCTCAGGCCTTTGGACTCAGATTAGCATGACACCAGCAGCTTTCCTGGGTCTCCAGCTTATAGACAGAAGATCATAGGACTCTCAGCTTCCATAATATTATAAGTGAATTCCTCATATAAATCTTTTCCTAGATATATCTTCTATTGCTATTTATCTGAAGAACTCTGTATAATATACAGCTCAATTAAAAAAAATAAATTAATAAAGAACAAGATGCAAGAATAGGTATTTCAGAAATACCTATTCAGAGAAAAATAGATGCTTAAGGTTTCAAAATGTGCAACCTCAACAGACATCACAGAAATATACAACAAAAGATCTTATTTCATGCACACTGTATTGGCAAGATGTAAAAAAGATCAAGTGATATCAAGTGCTGGCAAAATTATAGAGCAACAGAAACTCACACTGCAGTAGGATTATAAATTGGTACAACCACTTTGGAATCAAGTGCAGCCTACAACTCCACTTGGGCACTAAGAAGTGTATAGAAGAACATTCACTGCTCTAGGTTTATAACAGACCAAAATCAGAAACAATACAAATGTCCATCTACATTAGAACAGAAAAGTACATTGTAAATCAATGGAAAACTAAGGAGCAGAGAAAATTAACATCATCTTAGGTAAATTTTAAAAAACATTGCCTTGAGCGAAATAATTAAGACGCAAAATAATACATCAAGAAGATTCCATTTACATAAATTTTAAAAACAGGCAAAACTAAACGGTACAACTGGAAATGCATATACAGGTTCTAAAACTGTAGAGAAAAACAAAGAAAAATGAACACAAAAATGAAATTAAGAGTTAGTTATGGCAGAGAGAGAGAGTAGAATACTATTGTTGTGAGATGCATAGGGGCTTCTAAGACACTGAAAATGTTTTATTCTTAGCCTAGGTAGTAATACATGTATTATTTCATTTTAATGTACATATATGTTTTACCTTCATAGGCTTGATATTTATATCACTGAAAACATACAAACTTTTATTTCTAATGACTGATTACATAATTCATCAAACCCTCCCACTGAGATAATTGTGATAGCTGGACAAAACAATGACAATAACAATATATTTTTTTTTAAATAAAGATTCTGAGAATTAAGCTGCATGTGGTGTGGTCTCCTAGCACTTTGGGAGGCTGAAGCCAATGGATTGCTTGAACTCAGGAGTTCAAGACCTGTCTGAGCAAGCGTGAGACCCTGCCCCCCATCTCTACTAAAAATAGAAAAACTATCCAGACATGGTGATGGGCATCTGTACTCCCAGCCACTCAGGAAGGCTGATGCAAGAGGATCCCTTGAGCCCAGGAATTTGAGGTTGCTGTGTGCTATAACGCATGGCACCCAAATGAGGGCAACAAAGTGAGACTGAGAAAAAAAGAAAAGGAAGGGAGAGAGGGAGGGAAAAAAAGTAAAATAAAGCAAGAAACTTGGAATTCACTTTCTTCTTATGCTAGGATATCCATCTTTTCCTGCCCTTGAACATCAGAGCCCCTGGTTGTTGGGCCTTGAGATTCTGGAAATTGCACTGGCAGTTACTAAGACTTTGGTCTCAGACTGAAAGCTATATTCTTGGTGTAAGGCCTGATTCTTAGGCCTTGAGTTTAAAACTCAAACTGAATTATGCCACCTGCTTTCCTGGTTCTCCAACTTGCAGATGGCTATCATGGAACTTTTCTCTGCCTCCATAATCATGTGAGCCAATTCTCTTAATAAATCTCTTCCCCTCATTGCCTAAAATTGGTTTTATTTTATCCTGAATTGCTAATGTTCCTTGATGATTGCCAAAAGCAAAAATTAAAGCTTCCTGGTGGAAGAGGGTAACATAATCCAAGACCTCAGTTATTGGGTTTATTCTGAAAATGTGAAGCTTGTTTAACATGGGAAAATCAATTAATTTAATTATACAATGCAACATCAATACAATTACAGGGAATTCATATAATCACCCACATAAATACACACAAAAAAAATTTCATCAAAAACCATAAATGAGTTCTTTTTAAAAATTCCTAATTAATTAGAAATAGAAGATAATGATCTCAATTGGATAATGAATATTCTCAGCAAACCTCCTGTAAAAACAAACTTATCGTGAAATACACTGTCCCCCTTCTATCACTAATTATTCAACATTGTACTAAAGGTTCAAGCCAATGCAATAAAGAAAGAAAAATAAATAAAATGTATAAGAATTGTAAAGAAAAAAATAAAATCAACTGAACAGTATATGAGAAAATAAATGAAATTTGATTCCTACTTCACATCATATGTTAAATCAGCAGTTTTCTTTACATTTTCTTTTTTTCTTTTTTGAGACAGAGTCTCATTATGTTGTCCTCTGTAGAGTGCCGTTGAGAATCACAGCTCCCAGAAACCTCCAACTCTTGGGTTTCAGCAATTCTCTTGCCTCAGCCTCCCACATAGCTGGGCCTACAGGCACCAGCCACAATGCCCAGCTATTTATTTTGTTGTTGCAGTTGTCATTGTTGTGACGTTGGGGGTGCTAGGTTCAAACCTGCCATCCTGGGTGTATGTGGCTGTAACCACTGTTATACAGGTGCCAAGCCTACAGAGGTTTTCAACTGAGAGCGACTTAGCCCCCTCTTCCCTACAGGGAAAATTTGGCAATTCTGGAGACATTTGTGATTGTCATATCTGGCAAAGGGGGTGTGCTCCTGGCATATAATGGGTTTTGGGGAGGAATGCTGCTAAGTGTCCAATGATGCATAAGACAGTCCTCCACAGCAAAGAATTATATGCTCCAAAAAATCCATAGTGCTGAGACTGCAGAAGCCTATGCTAAATCAACTCCACAGCTGGGCTGTCCAGGGTAGAGATAGTCCCTGACAAAAGACTGGTTCAACTTAAGATTTTCTAACTTTACCATGGTGCAAAAGACATTTATATTCAGTAGAACTTTGAGTACCCATACAATCATTCTATTTTCACTTTTAGTACAGTATTCAATAAATCACATGAGCTATTCAACACATTATTATAAAATGGGCTTTGTGTTAGGTGATTTGCCTAACTGTAGGTTAATGCAAGTGTTCTGAGCATGTTTAAGGATGGCAGGAGAGGCTCAGCAATGGTGTTGGTAGGTTAGGTGTATTGAGTGCGTTTTCAACTTATATATGTTCAATTTACACTGAGTTTGTTGGGACGTAACCCCATCATTGTAAGTTGAGTAGCATCTGTAGACCTAAATAGGCAAAAGTGAAGCCAAAAAAAAGCTAGACCATAACACAGGATAACACATTCTTGACCTTGGAATAGGCAAGGATTGGTTAAATAGGATACCAAAAGCATCAACAATAAAGGAATAGATTAATAGATTACAGTAAAATTAAGAACTTCTGTTCACAAACTATAAAAAGGCAGTAAAACAGGATACAACAAGATAGATAAATTACATAATGTTTAGGGAAACAAGCAAGACACAAATGACTACCTATTATATAGTTACATGTATATAAATTTCAAAAACAGTCAAAATTGATCTATGATATTAGAAGATAGGACAGTGGTTGTCTTGAGGGAAGAGAAGGTTAAGTGACTGCAGAGGACAATGGCAGGCTCTAGGGTGCTATGAATTTCTATTTCTTGAACAGTATGTTCTTTTTATGAAAATGCATTGTGTATAATTATGATTTGTGCATTATTCTGTCTATATATTATACTCAACTTCAATATATAAGTGAAAAATTAAATGCAAAGAAAATAGAAGTAATAATGTAATATGGATAACAGCAGAACTTAAAAAATTAGAAAGCAAATGCACAGTATAGAAAATCAAGAAAGCCAAAGTTGATTCTTTGAAAAAAAAAAATCCTGGAGAAACTAATTAAGAAAAAGAAAGAAAATATAAATACTTGATCAGAAGAATATGAAAAGATCATCACTACAGATTCACCAGACACTTGAAAATCATAGGCAGATATTGTTAAATACTTTAAAACAAAAGATTTTAAAACTTAGATAAAATGTACACAGAAAAAATAAAATTTTCCAGTTCCAGAAAAAATAAAATTTTCAAAAACTAACACAAGAGGAAACAAAACTTTTGAAGAATCCTAAAATTGTGGGTAAACTTTACCAAAATATCTAAGACAAAAAATAATGCCAAAGATTACAAAAATTCTATCAGAACATAGGAAAATAAAAAATTCTTTCTAACTAGTTTTATGAGGACAGCATTGCTTTGATTCCAAAACTGACAAAGACGCAAGAAAGGAAAATTATGGGTCAATCCTGCTCATTAACACAGATGCCCAAATCACAAAGTATCTGCAAAACGAACCCACTTACACTATGAAGAATCAGGAAGACTTCAACACAACCAACTTGAGTATTCTGGGAATGTAAGTTTGGCTTTACCTTTTCCAGTTTCACATAATGATTTTTTTGTTTATAAAATAAAAGTAAATAAAAACATTTCAATTATTTTTATGTAACCTAAACTAGATAATAAAATGATCAGGTGAGTTCATTATTTATTTTTCTCTTTTAAAACTGTAGAATAATTAAAAGAAATCCACCAACCTATTTCCCACCCAAAATAAATAAGAGCTGTCATCATTTCTATTTGACATTTACGGGAAGTTTTTGCCAATGTAGTAAAGAAAAAAATAATGAAAGGGGAAAAAATAGGATGAAAGAAATAGCAACATCTTTATCCACAAATTATATGTTTTTATATATAGATAACCCAAATGAATCTAAAGATAAACTAGTATAATTAATAATGAATTAAGCAAGGTTATGGACAAAAGATCAATGTACTAAAATCAAATGTATGTAAGAGCCACAATTAGAAACTATTTTAAAAGATATCACTTACCATAGCGTTGAAAATATGTAGTATCTAGGAATAAATCTACTGAAAGATATAGAAGTCTTCTGCATTGACAACTATAAAATGTTATCAATAGACATTAAAGAAGACCTAAATAATTGGGTTTATAATAGGTACATGGTAGGATGATTAAATACCATACACATGCCAGCTTCTCCAGTTTGATCTATAAATTCAATATAATCTCAATAAAAATTTATGTCGGGGTTTTTGTGTGTGTGAGTATATGAAAATTGACAAGCTAATCACAAAATGTATATGAAATGCAAAGAGTTTAAGAAGGCCAAGACTTATTGAAGAAGGAAAAAAGATGGAGAATGAAATCTACTAGACATCCATGCTATCTTATTACTGAACTTCAATATTTAAGATATTATGATGTTGGTGCAAGGATAGATAAATACACCTAGATAATGAGACATAAAATAACTAATATGGGACAAACGTGGCACTGATGAGCTATGGGGAAAAGACAGTGTTTTAAATAAATGGTTTTGGGTAAATTGGATAGCCACTTACTTCCTACTCCCCACTATACACAAAAATCAATTCCAAGTGGATTACAGATATAAAGAAAAACAAATAATGAACTTACCTGATTATTTTATTATCTATTTTAGGTTTCATAAAGTAATTAAGATGTTTTTTATTTATTTTTGTTTATAATAAGCCTTTACAACTACACTATCCTGTGCAGTGGCCTATATGTAGTTATTTAATTTTTAGTTAAGCAAAACTAAATAAAACTAAAAATCCATTTTTTTTTAGTTGTACTAGCCACCTTTAAAAGATACACTAACCACATGTGATTCATACACATGTTGTGTGTAAACAGTTCATACACAGAATATTTTCATCATTACAGAAAGTTATATTGAACAGCACCACTTTAGAACAGAGCTTAGCAAACTATAGACCATGGACAAATCTGGCCTGCTGAATATTTTTATAAAGTTTTATTGGAACACAAACACACACATTCATTTACATAACTCCTATGGATGCTTTCATGCTGTTTGCTTGCATCTTATTTAGGGCTGCTTTCATACTTCAGTGCAGAGTTCAGTAGCTATAACAGAGACCACAGGACCCACAAAGCCTGAAATACATATCTATATTTTAAATAAAAAATATACTTATTTTCAGTCAAAGTTTGTAGATGTCTCTAGAAGATAACAAGGGAGGATTCATTCATAACCTTGGTATCTTGAAAAGTCATGAAATATATAACCACAAAGATAAACAAAATTCAAATTAAGAATTTCCATTCTTCAAAAGACACATTATTAGACTTGAAAGTCAGCCACAGAACAAGAGAAGATATTTGTAACACATATAAAGACCATGGACTCTTTCATGGAATATATGAAGAAGTTACACAAACCTATAAGAAAAATAAAAACATCCAATAGAATACATAGCCCCACAAAAATCCAACTGGCAATCAATCAAAAGGTACTTAGCAATTTCAATTCTTCCCAACTTAATCTATAGATTCAATGTACTCCCAGTCAAAATCCTGGAAAGTCATTATGGAGACGATGAAAAACTGGATTCTAAAGTTTATACAGAAAAGCCAAAGACTCAGATAGCAAACACAATATTGAATAAGAACAAAGTTGGAAAGCTGACACTACCTGAATTCAAGTCTTATTACAAAGATACAGTAATCAAGACAGTGTGCTATTTGGTGAAAAAATAGAAAAATAGATCAGTGGAACAGAACAGAGAGTCCAGAAATAGACCCCCACAAATAGAGTGAACTGATCTTTGACAAGGAGCAAAAGCAATTGAAGTGAAGAAAGGATAGTGTTTCAACAAACAGTGCTGGAACAACCAGACATTCCTGTGCAAAATATAAATAAATCTGGATGCAGTCTTTATACTTGTTCACAAAATCTAACTCAAAATAAATCATAGAGTTAAATGTAAAATACAACGTATAAAATTTCTGGATGATAACAAAGAAGAAAATCTAGGTTTAGTGATGGATTTCTAGATAACAATATCAAAAGTATATTCTATGAAAAAAAAGAACCATAAGTTGGACTTCATTGAAATGAAAACCTTCTGCTTGATGAAAGCTACTGTTAAGAGTATGGAAAGAAAAGTCACAGACTGAGAGAAAAGAATTGCAAAAGATATATCTGATAAAATACTTGTATCCAAAATATGCAAAAAACTCAAACTCAACAATGAGTTGAGACAAAGATCTGAACAAATAACTCACCAATGAAGATATACAGATGCCAAATAAGCAGATAAAAAGATGCTTGAATGTATATGCCAAAAGGAGAACGGCACATGAAAACAATGAGATACACTACCTGCATATTACAACGGCTAAAATCTAAAAGCTGACAATACCAAATCCTGACGAGGACAAGAAGCAACAAGAAGTCTCATCCATTGCTGACAGGAATGAAAAATGGCACAACCCCCTTGGAAGACAGTTTGGCAGTTTCTTACAAACCTGCATATGTTCTTACCAGGTGATCCAACAATTGTGCTCATTGGTATTTACCCAAATGAGTTGAGAACTTATTTCCACACAAAAACCTGCATGTGAATGTTTACAGCAGCTTTCTCCATAATTGCCAAAATGTGGAAATGAACAAAACTGTCCTTCGTCCTTCAAAATATGTGAAGGGACAAACAAGCTGTGAAATACTAATTCAAACAATGGAGCATTATTCAGTGATAAAAATAAACAGGAGATCAAGTCACAGGAAAGACATGGAGGAAACGTAAACACACATCACCAAATGAAATGAAATCTAAAAAGTGTACTCACTGTATGACTCCAACTACATGGCCTTCCCGAAAAGGCAAAACTATAGACAGTAGAAAGGTCAGTGATTGCCAAAGATTTGGGGGAAGGAGGAAGGGATGAACAGATAATGAATAGATTTTAGGGCAGCAAAACTGTATGATACTGTAATGCCAAATGCATGACATTACGCATTTATAAAACCCATGGAATTATACATTACGAAGAGTGAACCTTTAGGTCAAAACTCCTTTGCTGATCAGTAGTGGGATCGCGGCTGTGAATAGCCACTGCACTCCATCCTGGGCAACATAGCAAGACTTCGTGGTTAAAAAAAAAAAAGTACACATTAATTCAAATTGCGGACTTGGGTTAATAGTAAATATCAATACTGCTCATTAGTTCTAACAAATGTCCCACACTAATGCAAGATGTTAATAATAAAGAAAACTGTAATGTAAGGGAAAAAGCATTATAGGAATTCTCTGTACAACCTTTCAATATTATTTTTTCATACTGTCACCCTGGGTAGGGTGCCATGACATCATAGCTCACAGAAATCTTAGTCTCTTGGGTTCCAGCGATCCTCTTGCCTCAGCTTTCCAAGTAGCTAGTTTTTTTCTATTTTTAGTAGAGACAGGGGCTCACTCTTGCTCAGGCTGGTCTGGAACACCTGAGCTCAAGAAATCTACTCGCCTTGGCCTCCCAGGATGCTAGGGTTACAGGTTTGAGACCATGCCCAGCCCTGTTCAATATTTTTAAAAAAATAAAAATTAAAAGGTGCTCAACCTCTCAGAGCATGATAGAAATGCAAATTAAGCTATAAAGAGATACTACTAAATGCCTGTGGGGGGATAAGATTAAATAATATCAAATGTCGGCCCAGATTCATTCACATGCAGAAACCAGAGTTTCATACAAGTTCTGGTAGGAATATAAATTTAGAACAGCACTTTAAAGAACAGTTGTACTAATGAAGATGAACAGTTGTACTAATGAAGATATCCATACTCGGCATATCCATGACCCGGCAATTACTACATACGAGGCCACACGGACACGTGTTCACATGAATGCCAGGAAGACATATGTGAGAATATTCACAGTCATGTCATTCATAAAAGCCTTGCTAAGGCTAATTTGCAACATGAGAAACATAATAATTTCCCCCCCTAGGACTATTGTGAGGATTTAACACACATGTCATTATACAAAATACTCCATGCCCCACTGGGCACATGACATATCCCTGGTGAATGGAAGTTATTGTTTCTTCTTATTGCAGCCTGTATCAATCAGGTTCTCAGTTGTAAAAAACAAACACTAAAAAACAGACATTTGCTCTGACTTGCTGAAGCAATAGAGCTTTATTTATTGGTAGGGATATTGAGCTAGTCTCTGAATCTATCAGAAAAATGGAGAATCAAGCTCAACACATAGTCAGGAAACCAAAAAACCAGGTGACAAAAGCAACTTGGCACCGGAATAGCTGGACTAGATCACTTCTTCCAGCACAGCTGCCACTACAAACCAGCTGTGACCTCTGTTGACCAATCAGTTCTTCAGTCAGCCCTACAGGACTCATGTATTCAAAAAGTTAGCCCTCTCAGCTTGGCACCTGTAGTTCAGTGGGTAGGGCACTGGCCACATACTCCAAGGGTGGCAGGTTCAAATCTAGCCCAGGCCAGCTAAACAGCAATGACAACTGCAACAAAAAATAGCCAGGCATTATGATGGGTGCCTATAGTCCCAACTACTTGGGAAGCTGAGGCAAGAGAATTGCTTAAGCCCAAGAGTTTGAGGTTGCTGTGAGCTGTGACACCACAGCACTCCATAGAAGGTGACATAGTGAGACTGTGTCTCAAAAAAAAAATTTAGCCTTCTCTATACATGGGTTTTATACCCCAAGAATGCAATATTTCTGATCTGTGTTTGGTAGGGAAAAAACTACTGTGTAATAAATGAACTTGAGCAGTTCAAACTTATGTTGTTCAAGGGTGAACCATATTTCCATTTTACAAGTGAGAAACCAATCTTAGGTTAAATAACTTTCCCAAAGTCACACAGCCAGTCTATTGTGGTAGAGCCAGGATTTGAACCTGGAACACCTGAATTTAGATCTCAAGATCAGTAGAAGCAATTGGTTCTAGTCCCACTGACATTAGCAGTGAGTAACTGGTTAATAAGGGGTCCCACCATTGGGGGCAGGATTCCAGGATGAAAGGAGCTCCCAAGGGTTGCTTCCTTAGATGGAAATGTAGAAACTTGCAAATCCCCTCATACCTGTCTTTACACCAGGCAACATCCTTTGTCTTCATCCCCTTTGACCTCACCAGTAAGGAGGGAGGCAAGAGCGTGTCTGGAGTGGGGGTAGCAGGGACCTGGAGGGAGCTGGGCTGTGTGTCATCAAGGAGCTGAGCAAACACTTGATCCCAACTGCGGGTCCCACTATCCTGAACTGCCCATAATTTTTTCTTGGAGGAAAGGTGTGTGAAGGGACATTGGATAAAGATCTCCGAGTAGAAGGATGGAATAGAGACTGGTGCTCTGTGCTCTTCACTGGAGACAGATGGACTATGTGGAATTGTCATTTTGTCCCTGAACATCTGGAAATGACAGACGCCTGATTTGGGGCAACTCACTATCCTATTATTTCAGGCCAATCTGTGTACATTCAGGGATGGCCAACCAAGTGGGCTCAGGAGGGGTAGGAAGACCCCTCACATACATGTACAAATGTCACTCCTCCATCTTGTCAGAGCAGTGAAATCCCTCTGGAAGAGTTCAGTCTTAGGGTTTAAAAGCTTTTCAGATTTTCAACATCCTCAGCAAAACAGAGAAGCGACATTTTTAGGTGTCCAAAAGTTCTAGACTTGCAGTGTCCTTAGCATTTCAAGAGTTTTTACACAATGCCCCTAGCCAAAAAAAAAAAAAACCCCAACAGTTTCATTTTGAGGTTTCATGACATAGTTAGGTACAAGCAATTCAATTAGTATGCCTTAACGACAAAAACCAATAAACACAAATTAAAAGAGAAAAACCTTTTATCTCACTCTTTAAAGAACCACAGTTGCTTCCTTGCTTCCTAATGAGATGCATGTCCCTGTTGGGCCTTTCTGGACTTCTTAAACTTTGCCATCACATTGGCACCTCCCATTCATGTGCCACGCTGACCTCTGCTGGTATTCACTTTTCATCACTGCAAACACTGAAATCCCAACTTCACAAACATAAAACATCATCTGAAGGAATGTAGAGTGATGTTCCCCCTTTTGTTTGGGGTTGTGTAGATGGCAAGAATTGTTTTGTTTCCCTCAAAGATGTAAAATACCTCACTGGGCTCCCATGAGTTCACAGCACCACCATGGGCACTCCAGCACCAGTGGGAACTGCAGAGTTACACCTTGGCAGGTGCCAGCCAGCAGCAGGCAAAAGGCAAGGGCCTTTAATAATGCAATACAGGCTAAGAGTCTGGAGGACAGAGCAGGGAAAGGAGGTGTTTGTGGGTATAAGGGAGGGAGTGAAGGGGTATTGCACAGAAGAGGCTAAATAGCACCTGACCTCTCTAAAACTCTCTTCTCCATTGGTGAAATCATAGCTGTCTTGCCTCCCTTAAGGAGCATCATGAGTCCAAAAGAGACCATCATTTGGGAACACCCTGTGAACTGTAAAGCTTAGTACAAAGGCTAGACAAGGCAGCCACACGTCCTCCTCCTCAGAGGCAACTGGAGGTACCCTTTCCCACTAATTTTTGTACACCCAGCCTTGCCACCACAGAGCAAATGACAGTCAAAGCTTATTTTGTTCCCTTTAGATAATACCCTATTTGTTACGTATGTCTGTTGATGACATCCAAAGAGCAGGTGCAAGGCCAGGCTTGTGGGTAAATTGCCTGAGCTCACAAGTTCGACACCAGCCTGAGCTAGAGCGAGACCCCACCTCTAAAAATAGCCAGATGTTGTGGCAGGCAGCTGTAATCCCAGCTACTTGGGAGGCTGAGGCAGGAGAACTGCTTGGGCCCAGGAGTCTGCTGAGCTACAACGCCACAGCACTCTACCAAAGGTGACCAACTGAGAGTCTGTCTCAAAAATAAAAAACAGGCTCGGTGCCTGTGGCTCAACGGGCTAGGGCGCCAGCCACGTACACCTGAGCTGGCGGGTTCGAATCCAGCCCCCGGGCCCACCAAACAACAATGACGGCTGCAACCAAAAAAATGGCCGGGCGTTGTGGCGGGCGCCTGTAGTCCCAGCTACTTGGGAGGCGGAGGCA